>JBBBDQ010000775.1:1810000-1965000 GCA_037127315.1 Ascarosepion bandense
TGCTCCTGTCTTTGCTTCTTCCTCTCTTCTTTTTTCTTATTCCTTTTCATTTCTTTGCTTCTTCCTCTCTTCTTTTTCTTATTCCTTTTCATTTCTTTGCTTCTTCCTCTCTTCTTTTTCTTATTTTGTTTTTCCTTTCTTTTGTTTATTTCTTTGCTTCTCGTATTTAGTTGTTTTTTCCTTCATTCTTTCCTATCTTCCTTTATATTTCTTTCTCCATTTTTTTCTCGTCCTGGGTTGATAGCTCTCGTGTTTTCTCTTCACCTTTCTCTCGGTTTCTTTTTACTCTAGCGTGCGATCTCTACTTTTATTACTTCCGCCATCTTGTTTCTATCGATCGCCCTCTTAAATTCGCGCTAACCACAAGACATTTTTGTACTTTTTAGGTTGTTGTTTGTCGCGCTTTTCTGCGTACGCATGCGTAGTTACGTTTGTGTGGCTTAGCGCACCCCGATTTGCGTTCCGAAACTGCGTTCGCGTGTGTCTTTAAATTATTATTGTTTTGTTGTATTTGTATACGTAGTTGAATGCTTCAGTGTTTCAATAAATTCGAGAGTATGGACCCAATTCGCTTAGTGCGCACTGAAGTAAGAATCAATCTGCGTATCTATGTCTGTACATCAAGTGCTGAGTTTTTTTCCTTAAATGAAATCATGTGCATTCAAAGGGATAAAAAACTGAATATGATCATGAATCTGTGCGTGTAGTTATAAGTATCAGTGATCTGTCTTGTGGCCGGAAATGTTGCGTATTCGCAACCAGTACCACTGATCAGTGTTCGGGTCTAGTGAAATATTTTCAACGGCATGGTTATTCCATCACAGAATTGTGTTAATCGGAAAGTGTCAATTTTATACGTTGTTAAATGAGAGTAAAGCACGTAAGCCGGACACATGATTTAACTTTATCATTGGCGCTATAGAATCACGAACAACCAACTGTACCATATAGATGGAATCACATCACTTGAAAACTGTCAACATCTGTAACAAATGGATATCTCATGTAACTCAAAGAAAAGATAATGCTATAATCAATATGTCGAAGTTCCACACTACTTCAAACAAAAGGTTAGGAAAGAAACCGCCCCATCACTAGTGGAAAGAGCAGTAGCAGCTTCTGAATTTGAGAGCCCTATGTTCCTGAAAAGTTGTTCTAAGAAAAATATTTTATAGATTTCAACGGATAGCAGCAGTACTGGCTACTCGGTCACTGAATGCCGAATGTTTCTTTATAAGGAAACAGCTAATATTAACCATTGCCATTACGCAGCTTTAAAAATAAAAGAATTTATGTAAATAGATCAGCTTGTAGAAACTGTAATTAGCAGAGACAGCTACAGATTCTAGAATACGAAAAAAAAAAGATGTTAAAACATTTTTGCTCTTCCATGCATTCGAAGATGGTCAGCTAACATGATGTCTATATTTGATTGAAAAACCTTTGTACAATCATTTATTTACTTTATAAAAACTATTTTCAATAAAGCGAGAATTCTGATCCAAAATCACAATTTTAATTTTGATATCTCTAACATTGAAACGAAAATTTCTGGTTCAGTTTCCAAAATGTCATGCAGTCTACTAAATTTAATCAATTAATGGATTTTAATCCGACATTTTTAATCCAATATTATGAATAACGTTTATAGTAATAAAAATAATGTCAGATTAAAATTCATCCTTCTATGTGCTGTATCATGACTCTCCATAAATTATTTTCCTTTGTAGCTCTTAGTAAGGTTTGTCTTTTTTTTGTTTCTTCCTAATCCCTGTTTCTGCCAACCATTTGCGTAAAATGAAGTGAGCACTCTTTCCTCATGACGTGCCCTAGAAATTTCAACTGTCACTTTTTGGTGTTCGGTATGAATATCCTTTTTGCTTTCATTTTCTCTAAAACTTCGTTGTTGCTCACATGTTCAGCGCATGATATTCTCAGCAACCTTCTGTAGAACCACATTTTTTGTTGTTTCTAGGTTCTTCTTAATGGGATTATCCACCATTCACTGCTATAAAAGAGGACCGATATCACATAGAAGCTAAGTACTCTTTTCTTTGTTTCTAAAAAAAAAAAATTCCTATTTATTAATACTTTGCTTAGCTTTTAGAAGACACCTCTATTCAAATGCGCCTTCGTATTTCATTGCCTTTTTCCACCCTCTGTAAAAACTTCCTGCATATTTAAATTTTTAGTATCTCCAGTTCGTAATTGGGATATTAGGCTTTCTGTTAGTTGACAACCATGCATTCTATTTTCTGACAATTAATGTTAAGTCCTTTATTTCGCTTCACTTTACTACTTTCTGTGGGAAATCCTGTAATTTTCTTTCTGTGGCCGCCAATAATGAATATTAGATTTGGATTCTAATTCTCTCAGGATTGCCTCACTATAAAGTTTAATTAAATTCGGTGAGAAGACACGTCCTTGTCTGAGACATATTTCTATTTTTGTATATCAACAGAATTCATTTTCCATCCTTATGCAGGTGTTTTGCTCCCAGTATAAGTTCTTGATTAATTTAATATTCTTCCCAAATACATCAAGCTCCCCGACTAGTTCAAACAGTTCTTTATGACATACTTTATCAGACGCTTTTGCATAATCTATAAAAATAAGTATCCATCTTCTGGATTTTTATAGGTCTTTCTGATTTTTATAACGTTAGCGTGAACGATATTTTCGTCCTCCACTTCGATAACTTTGATTTCGTAACGTTAACATGAAGGGAACTTTTGGTAACTCGCTATTGGCTAGTTATAATATTTGGTATCTTCGCCTAACGATAACATGCAACACACATCTTTCGAATAATACACAATAATAACCTCGGAATAATTCTCTCGAGTCATGAACGCAGGAACAATCTTATAATGAATAACAACACCGGAATGACGTAAATCACAGTATACTGAATACCGGAATACACGCAGACTTCTGTCTGAGTACTTTATATATTCATATTTATGTTTATGGTCACATGATCCCAGTAGCACAAACCATTTAATGGTTAACGTTTGTTGCATGGAGATCCGTGTTTGACCATACTTGTTGATATCGACACTTTCTTCCTACTTAATATTGACTAGCAGTATAGTCCGGCGTTACTCGGGTGTAATGAAAGCTTTAAAACTAATCCAT
The DNA here is from genome assembly GCA_037127315.1 of Ascarosepion bandense. Lineage (NCBI taxonomy): Eukaryota > Metazoa > Mollusca > Cephalopoda > Sepiida > Sepiidae > Ascarosepion > Ascarosepion bandense. The sequence goes on from JBBBDQ010000775.1 coordinate 1,813,139, forward strand.
GGTCCTGGAGCTCAGACTCTTTGGACGTTGGCAGGAAAGACTAAAAAGCAATAGTTGTTTCCAGTTAAAGCGAAACCCTAGACTGAAAGAAAAATGAATAGATGTAAATCAAATTTTTGATTTCCTGGTATCAATATCAAATAAATTTTTTTCGTCGTAAACTGAATTTCGAAGTCGAAATAAGTCCTCTGATTAAATGGTATCATGGCTGAAACTGAGAACTACAATTATACCTACTTAGAGCCAAACCCGAAGCAAAAACTAAAATAAAAGGGCGGAAAAAAATACAGACATACAGGCAGATAAACAAACACACAAACATCTTGCCTTTTATATACATATGATCGATTTTCTGCATTATTGTAAGAACTGCAACATTGAAACTTCTGAATATTGTTTCTTATGTCTTTGTCTATGAGTGTATCAAATTTGATTAAAATCGGACCACTCCTTCTATAACCCAATTTTTTCGATTATCGATATTTATCGGGGGTATCTCGACACAAAACCTAGCTAAGAACACTCGCAGACGCTTATAGTACAACTGTGTAAATTTTCCAGAAAATTGGTTCAGCCGTTTCGGAGTCTATAGGTAACGGATGGATATACAACACACACACACACACACACACACACACAAAGTTTCATTTATAAATAAGTTTAGATATCATTCTAACTATAATTATTGCATTCCTTGTTCCAGTGTCTTTAATCAAACCTTACTGTTCTTGTTCTGTTTCTGGATTAATTCTGCTGCGCGCTCTATTCCTCAGAATTTGGATGATAAGCTTTGAATTTTCTAAATGACTGTGTCTACACTTCGGGATGAAAATATATTTAGCGGATGGAGACATTTTAAAGTTTTAACGAGAGATGTACAATTCAGAAAAAAAAGTAGATACTTGTTTTGCTGTAGCGATTTCCTTGGCCAAACAGTAGAGCACGCTGGGTTAAAAAGTGGTTTCCCAGGATAAGCTAACACAAATTCGGTCCTCGCCGAGCTACACTTCTTCTTTCTAAAACTTGGATTGGGGACATTAATTTCACCGTTTGATAAAAAAATAAAACAAGAAAACTGCAACTTCTGCTCCATCAGCTTCTTTGCTCGCACTTCCCACCTGTAGAATTCCCTTCCGTATACTTGCTTCCCTGAAAGCTACAATCTCCCAGAATTTAAATGCTAACTCAATTGCCATCTCTTATCTTCTTGACTCACATCCTTTCCCTGATAACCCTTGAATCATGTTCTTCCTTTCTACTCCACTCTCATGCAGTCTTTTTTGCACCTGTATTCTCATCCTGTTCTTACTTATTCTGGCTTTCCTGTCACTTGTTCCTCTTTCTAATCACTCGCTTCTACTGTAAGCCCCTGTGCACCAGTGGCAATTCTGCCTTGCTTGGTGTGAAATGATAAAAAAAAGCGGCAATGTTTACACGTTTGTGTTAGCCATTAAAATGACATTTATAGCAATACGAACATTACAGCAAGTAAGAAGTTTTGACCTCCTGCCGAGTGTTACTTGTTAATTTTACGCTATTAGTGCCTTTCAATTCAGGATTACTGTTACGAATTTTAAAAAAAGGACAATATCAGTGGTCCGCAGCTACTAACAGCGCAAGTACAGTTTCGAATTTGACATTTGTAAATAAAATCAAAAGATTAATAAATCGGGGATCGATTTGATACTGTATTTGTATTATGAACAAGACACACTTTCTAATATGATAGAAATATCAACATTTTACGATTCAGATAAATGTCGTGGCTGAGGAGGAAGGTCTAAAGAATATTAATCTACAAAGATTACCTTCCCCCCACAAGATTTCCCTAATTTTTACGAGCGGACAAGTTGATTTAACTCGTGCCTTGTTCCATGCAATGGAGTTATTGCGCACTCTGCATTCGTTGTATTTCTCGTGGAAACAAAAAGGGGGCATTATTTTCGGGTAGTCTCTCGTATTATACTTTTTGACAGAGATGACGGCAAAATATTTATAACCATATGCCGTCTAAAATAACAGCAGCATATATATTGATGTACCTACTATTGAGTATCTTATATTAAGCCATAAAAAATACTAATTCAAACGTCCCTAAACGTAACAGGAAGAATATATATATATATATATATATATATATATTCTCTAGTCGACGGCATGATTATTGTAAAAACATAAAATAATAAGGCACTGTTGAAGAGCGAATACACGGCAAGAGGCTTAATAACTTGTAGTAAAGAGAGTGAACTTCGCTATTGTCTCTCTCACCAGGAGCGTGACAGGATACATAAATAATATATATATATATGGATGGGGAGAGAGTGTGAGGGGGGCAACAGTATTCATTATAATATAGAAGATTCACTGCCTCTAATTTGTTGTACTTTTTTATTGACAGCCGTCATTTCATTCCGAATGTTGACATTCAAAGCAGCATTGTTTGCTTAAAATGATTTTTGCCCCGTTTTAATTTTTTTCTGTTGTACTTGTTCATGGCAAACTTTGTCAGTTTTTGTTTTTTTAAATCATTTCACTCCGGGCAAGGCGTAAATGCCACTGATGTGCGGGGGGCTACATAACTGAAAGAAAATTAATTAGAGGAGGGAGAAGCGGATTACAAACCAATTAGGAAGAAGCAATAGAAAGATGAAAATGCAGGTGTGATGACAGTTGCAAGGGGGCAGAGAAAGGGAAGGATATACGTAGTGGGGGAAGGGCTGGATTCAAGTGGTTAGTAGATGAGTATTAACATTGCATTTAAATTTCTGTAGGTTGTAGCCGTCAGGAAAGCAAGAATATGGGAGCGAGTTCCACAGGCGTGAAGTGCGAGAGAAGAGGCTGCATTTGGCTAACCTAACTGTGAATAGGTGGGACCCAGTTGCCATTCTGGTTGCACGAGTAAACACCTGTTGAGGAGTCACCAGTGACTTAAGTTCGTCTGAGCAGAAGCCATGAAAGTACTTATAGAATAGACAAAGGGAGACCACATTTCGTTGGTGGGGAAGTGGCTGTAGTCGAGCCGCCAAGTCAGCACCTATCACGTTACTAACTCTCCTTTGGAGCCTGTCGAGAACACTGGGGTGAGCGGCAGGGGCGTCTGACCATAAAGGGCTGCAGTACTCCATGCAGGGTCGAATGGTAGACTTGTATATATGCAGGATGGATTCAGGCGGAAAGAACATCCTGGATCGACACAGTGACCCAACCTTCTTAGCAGTGGATTTAGCTATGGATTCGATGTAGCGGTTCCACTTGAGATCAGAAGAGAGGTTAAGGCCGAGGAGGCGCAGTGTATTGCACTCAGAGAGAATCGCTTGGTCCATGCTTATGGGAGGCAGAAGAGGTTGCCTGTGATGGTTGACAGACAACAGCTTGGCAGCTTGGTCTTGGACGCATTGAAGTTGACAAGCCACTTCTTGCCCCAATTCACCACAGAGTGTAGATCCCGTTCAAGGTCAGCAACGAGATTATGTCTGTCCGCCATGACATGTTTCTTACTTGTGCGGGAGTATATTGTGGTGTCATCTGCGTAGATGCCTACTTGGGACTTGATCTAATCTGGGAGGTCGTTGATGAAAATAAAGAAGAACGTCCGGGCCCCAGGATAGAGCCCTGGGGGACACCGGCATTCTTGCTGCAGGATGAAGAGGCATGCCCATTCAATACGACGTTCATTTTGCGGTTGTTTAAAAAGGACTGGATTAGGTCAAGCAGGCGTCCGGTAATGCCGTAACCCGTAGTTTGCAAATGAGGCCAGAGTGCCAGACCCTGTCAAAAGCCTTGGAGATGTCCAGAGCAACTGCACGAGCCTCGCCTGACTCATCGAGGGCCCGGAGCATGTACTCCGTAAAGGTTCTTAGCATATCGGCAGTGGACCTGGCAAAGCGGAAGCCATATTGCTTGTCAGAGAAGAGTTTGTGGGCAGTAAGATGTTGAACTATTTCAGCATTGATTATGGTCTCGAACAGTTTCCCGAATATCGGTAGAAGACTGATAGGGCGATAGTTGGATGGGTCGGAGGGTTCACCACAATTCTTAAAAACAGGAACGACTGAAGAGAACTTCCAGCTCTTTTTTGGGTATTTCTACCGATTACATTTGACTGTGGACCATTTCCCTACACTTGTAGAACTAAATCACAACAAGCTCTAAGAATCTAAAATATTTTCTAGCTTTAAATACCCGGAAAAGTGTAAATAATTCGTAAAAAATGAATGAATCAATCAATAACTCTCTCTTTCCGACACACACACAAACCCATGTATGTTTAGTGTGGAACAGGTAATTGCTTAGAAAACATACCTCTTCACACTTTTAAAATTATTTCACACGAATAAATCTAAGTTCTTATTTATATTAGGGACAGTCAGTTAAGGGCCATACGTGATACACGTTTGAGCGATCACGTTTTCAATGAGACATGACTGACCGGGCAGAAGATTATTCCGCAGTAGATTGCCATTACATTCTGCGGTAGACTGGTTGCCAACCAAGGCTATAGAACCCAATCTGTCCTGTTATTTAACCCATAACTGGAGGAAAGAGACGGATTAATACCTTTCCCAAGGGTATTTGTGCGTAAGTGAAAACAAGGAAGTCATCTGGAATTCGAACTCGACTGTCCAATTTCTAGTTCCGAGGCGATATGCACTGCATCGCAACGCACATTAAGAACACTTAGACAAATATCCTCATTGTTATTGTGATTATTCCATCTTTTCGGAATAATAACTACCTTTTGGGGGTGTCTCATTCAAACTGGACCAATATCTACCTTTCTGATTACATATTGACTCATTTTAGGATAAACCAAACCTACGTCTATCTTCTGAAATCTTGTGTACAACTAACGTAAAAAAATATTTCCATCCTTCTTTAAGTGTCTATCAATCCGGTTGACCTACAGGACATTTCGAACTGCACCCTTTGTTTAATCTCCGAGGACATATCGTACTCGCTTCCCTGACCATGTGTAGGTATATTTGTGAGTTCACTCCCTGAGCAGGATAGTGTAGATTTAAACATAATGAGTGAGAAATGATTGAGCCGGTCTAAATAAGACTAAAACTGATATTCCGGGACATGGAAAATGGAACGGGAAGAATCGAAAGCGTTCATTTTGAAATTTTTTGACGGTTACTTGGATAGAGAAATAACTGTTGAAGATCATTAACATCATTAGCAACAATGTTTAATTTGGCTAACAGTTTTTAAAAGTACATTTTTATAAATATTTTTTATACGCTATTTATATTTAATTAAAATTATAAAAGTTGCCATATATAAACAATGTTTTTGTTAAAGTTTTTTTTATTAAAATTCATCGTGTTTGTAGAAAATATATATCTGCTTTATCGAAATTCAGTTCTAAGTTAGGAAATCATAAGCATTGTTATCGTCTGCTATTTCATATTACGAAAATTAATTATATTTTCAACAGGTATCAGTCATCGATATTCGTTTTTCGAGTAGTCTATAGCAGAATAGAAAGAAAAATAAAGGTAAGCTCCATTGACTTGAAAAAAAAAAAAAACAAAAAAACATAGCAACACAGTTTTACTCGATTGTATGGCAGTGTGCTTGATTAAAAGAAAAATCCTGAAATTTTAAGATATTTTTTCTCAGTTTTGGAAAATAGTCATTTCTGTGTTCAATTAGGAGACACTTAATATACGCGGATGTGCAGTAGATATCGGCTCAGAACGAAAAAATTGGAGGGGCAGAGTTCGAATTCCAATTCCAATTGAATTCGTTGCATTCACTTACGAACAAATGCTCTTGAGAAAGGTATAAATCCATCTGTTCTCCCTTCAGCTAGAAAATAAATAGCGGGACGGATTATGCTCTATAGCCTTGGTTGGCAACCAGTCTACCACATAACCAAATAGCAATCTACTGCGGAGAAAAATCTTTTGCCTAGTCAATCATGGATCGAAAGAGACATGATCGCCCAAGCGTCTATCACGTATGGCACTTACCTGACTGTTACCTCACCCAGAGGCTAAATGGGTTTGCAAAACCTAGCTAAGAACCCACGCAGACGCTTATAGTACAGCAGTGTAAATTTTCAAGAAAATCGGTTCAGCCGTTTTGGAGTCTATAGGTAACGGACACACACACAGTTCCATTTATAAATAAGTTTAGATTAGATTTAGATATTCTGTAATGCCTAAATGATAGCAGTATATACGAGTATGTGTTTACACAGTTTTCGAATAAATAAATTACGTTATTATAAAAAGTTAATTTGGTTTAGTATCGTTTACGGCATATCAACCTTTTGTAGTTTATTTAATACCGAATTCTATAATGTTGATAAATCCTAAGATTGCCACAGATATGATTTAAACAAGACTCGAAAAGGTAGACAGTACAGCAAATAGGTAGACCATTTTTTTCGAGTAGGTGTTATTGTTGGCTCATGCATTCCTATATGGCAGCGAATTCTGGACAATCTCCTCATTGATGAAAGAGTGACTCGAAGCAACAGAAATGTGATTCTACAGAAGGATGCTGGTGAGGATACAAACGAAAAAGAAATTTATCTTTAATATCAGTAAGAGACAGCTAAAATTTCTGGGATACATATTGAGGAAGAAGGACTTGGAGAATCTAATACCCACGAGACGGATCAAGGGAAAAAGAGACAAAGGAAAGCACTGCGAGACATACTTATTGAGCTTGAGTAAATGAATGGCGAAGAAGGGTTTCGAAGAGATACCAGGAGGAAAAGAGAGATACCAAAAGCGACAAGGGATAGGACACATTACAGAAGTTACAGTCGGCATATTCTTGATTCCAACCGACAAGATAAGGTCCAATAAGATTTTACGAATTTAGACACTAACTTGACTGTTTTGAAGAATCAGACTAAAAATCTCTTTGATTTTAGAAAAGGCAATAACGCTGCAGATGCAATCCGAAATATACATGTTTTTTTGTGGAAAATATTCCTTTAAACATACATGGGTTTGTGTGTGTGTCGAAAAGAGAGTGTTATTGATTGATTGATTGATTTGTTTTTAAGCAAAGAAATTGTCAAAGACGGTTAAAAAGGTTTGTAAACGGTGAGCTGAGCTTTTAAAATAAAGTTGAGTTTGACGTTGACCTGCTTTTATTCAACTTCATAAAAATAATATTGAAGAATTAACTTGAAAATTAAATCTAAGCTATTTAACGATTCACTGTAATCTGCAGCAAATTGGAAAGTTGCTTAAATTTGAAAAATCGTTTCCCATCGTTTGAAAAACGCCGTAAAGTAAGGGTCAATATCTGCGTTTCTTTGTAGACTTGTGAACACATCCCACAGTCTTTGGGAGTTAATTTCTGGTGAAAAAAAGATGGAGGAAACGGGCTAATGAATGATCATATAAAGGCTTCAATACAAGGAAAATATTTGTTAGCAATTACTGGTGCTATCCAATCTGAATTGGTCCCAGGCCCCATTAATTTGGAATACTGATCACCGAAGTTAAGCAACGTTGAAATTGGTCAGTACATAAATGAGTAACCGTTTCTGAATACCAGGGCCTGTAAGCTTTGATATGCGGATGATGCAGTGAATAATGACGAGCGTTTGTTATTCGGAGAGCCGATTTTCATTTATGTTGGGTTCATTGTATTCACTAACGCACAACTACTCCTGGGAAATGTCTGAATCCACCTATTCTCTTCCCAATTATAGCTTAAGACGTAAGATATTTATCGCTAAATCTTTAATACCTAAAATGAAAATCTTTACAAACAAAAAATATCTAATGGCTTTAAATTACCTGCAAAGGGTTGAGAAAACGAATCGTTCAATCAATATTATGATTCCAACAGCTTTCTGTTGTTAGCGGCTAGAAAGTTTCATCATTGATTTGAAGGAGAAGAAGTTGATGAATTGCGAGGGTAAAGTATTCGGTCATAATAGAAAACGACCCCAAACAGTAAGAATCACGGAAACGATTGAAGTGCGAAGCAAAGGAAATATATTCATTTTTCTCTGTACTTTTTTAGTAGACTCTTTATTGTAATTGCTTTCAGTACATTGTGAGAACCGATAGATTCTTTGATATCCAGTACTCCCAAGTTAATATGAAGTCTGTTCAGTACGACAAACAAAGGTCATAAATACTAAATTATGTCTCGAGTAGATTTTTCTGGATATTTCGCCTACCTAAGCCGACGTGCACAGTGAAAATCGAAATACAGTGCAGTCTTTTCAAGGATTGGATTTCAGACCCAAGAGGCTAAGAAATTATTTTAATTCATCAATCAAGTAGTTCTAAAGAGGATCGCAAAGGTCGTCTACATGTTCGGGTTAATGCCTCGTTCGGACAATCGAATCTGTATAAGGATGCATTAATTTCTTTTGGTTTTTACAACGTGCAGTATTTTCCGATACAGTGTTTGAAAGGATAGAAATTTCAGTGAAGGGAAGATAATTATGGAAATTTAATGCTTCCTTTGTGGTGCAGTGGATATCGGCTCGGAGCTAGAAATCGGGGAGCCAAGTTCGAATTCCAGTAGAATTCTTTGCATTCACTTACACGCAAATACCACTGGGAAAGGTATTAATCCATCTCACCTCCCTCCAGTTATGGATTAAATAACAGAATAGATTGGATTATATAGCCTTGTTTGGCAAGCAGTTTACTGCAGAAAGTAATGACAACCTACTGCGGGATAATCCACTGCCCAGTCAGTCTTGCCTCTTTTGAGACATGATCGCTCAAGCGTGTATTACGTATGGCATTTAACTGATTGAATGCTTCCTTTCCAGTTACAGCGTAAAGAAAGATTATTGTTTTTTTTTAAAATTTTTGTTAACAACAAAAAGAAAATATGATAAAAGCAAACCAAAAAAAGAATGAGAAAATTGTGTTCGTTTTAGAATAAATTCTTCTTAGTTGTTTCCACTAACAAAGAAGGAAGAACATTATTATCGTTCTGCTTAAATTTATTTGTTCTTTATTGGCAAACATAGACAAACTTGTCTGCAATACAACGGAGTGACAAAAGGATGTTTTTTCCCCATGACATCGCTTTTTTATACTATGTTATTGTTCGGCCAAGTTTTAAAAATCGATAATTTGGGTTATAATAAAACACAAACATATTTTTTTAATCGTTTCACCCCAAGCAATGCATTCCACTGCCACTATTGCGCATGGGGTGACATAGGGGAAAGTGATGAGAAAGAGTGGTTAGTTATAGGAAATGTCGGAAGGAGGGTGATAGACGGATGAGGATACCGAGGATGGGGGTTGGGTAGATAGGAAGAGTGTTTGAAAGAATGGATGCAAGTTAGTGTGATAAGAGGTGTCTATTGACCTTACATTTAAATTCCTGAAGATTGTAGCTATCGGGAAAGCAAGTATATGGAAGGGAATTCCATAGGCGGGAAGTGCGAGAAGAGAAGCTGTTAGAGTAGAAATTGCGGTTGAAAGCGAATTTATACGGCAAAAATGTATAACACACTTTCATCATATGTTTAGGCTTTATTACAATTCTTACCATAACTTTGAAAAAAAAAAACATTGTTGAAGAATTAAAGTAGTTAAAAAGAAACGGTGTCATGGGAAGAACCGTTCTTTTGTTACCCCGTCTTATTGCAGGTACGTTTGATCACATTTACTCCCTTTTTTTTATAAATATTACAAAATTTTGCATTTCTACAAATTTTAACAAATTATTTTTGATCTGGTGAGTCATCCTTATCGTTAACACTGAGAAAAACTTCTGACTCGAAACTTTGTGGAAAAGCAAGATGCACGACAGTAATAAACGAATTGCACATGCTTTTGTGGAAAAGATTTTTTTCACACACACACACACACACAAAAAAAAAAATTGTCAAATTTTAATTCCGGCTTTAGCGCTTATACTAAATCGATGCAAAATTTTCAGCCACATTTGAACAAATTTATAGCGTTATTATTGCCATAATTAAAATTTTAGCGCTGCCTAGCACAAACTTCAACAATATTGTATACGAGTGTACCTCTGCCGTAAAAAAATGACGGAGAAATATTTGAGGGGATTATTAGCTGTTTCCTCACAGGTTATTACCCTCCACACCTGAGCGCGAGAGGAGGGAATATATATATTTTTAATCATATCACCCCAAGCAAGGCAGTTTACTGACATTGATGAGCAGGGGTGACATAGGAAAAATGTTATGAGAAAGAGGAACAGGTCATAGGGGGTGTCAGGAAGTGGATAACAGAAGGATAAGAATACTGATGAAAGTGGAGTTGACGGAGAAAGGAGCATGAGAGAGAGGATGCAAGTCATTGAGATAGGAGATGACTATTGACTTTACATTTAAATTCTTGGAGGTTGTAGCTGTCGGGGAAGCCAGTAAACGGAAAATAATTCCATAGGCGGGGAGTGCGAGAAAAGAAGCTGGTAGAATAGAAGTTGCGTTTACATTATATTTATTTCACAGTAAAAAGGTGGGACCTAGTTGCTCATCTTGTGGCTCGAGTAAATTTATATATAGAGGGCACCAGTAAGCTAAGTTCATCGGAGCAGGAAGCCGTTAAAGTATTTGCAGAAAAGACACAGGGAAGCCACATTGCGCTGGCGAGAAAGTGACTGTATCTGAGCTGCCAATAATCTTCACTATTCGACAACATACTTATTGTAAAAATAAAATAATGTTACAGTTCAAGAGAAAACATACGGTAAGAGCTTTTATAAGTGTTAATAGTTTAATAACTTGTAAATAGAATGAACTGAGCCGACGCTGCCTTACTGTTGTTTCTCTAATGAACTAAGCCGATACTGCCTCCCTATTGTCTCTCTCTCCATGAGCATGACAGGAGTCTATATATATATATATATATATATATATATATATATATATACACACACACACTAGCAGCCAGAAGTATGAGGCAACCGCATGGTTTAAAAAATGATGTATTTCATACTATTTTATTGCTAAGTGAATAATTGTAAATGAAAATAGAATGGTTCTTTTGTAAATACTGCACAATAAAAGGTGCATCAAATGAATTTACAAATATTTAATAATTACTTATATTGCAGTTTCATCAATGAAAGAACAAAAAAAATTTAGGATGATTCGTACAAGTTTATTTTTGCTTCCTTGTCTTGTAAAATTTTGCAAAGTAATAATAACAAAAGATCATTTAGAATTATCCATTTGGCAATAAATACTAAAATAGTATGAAACATCATTTCTTTTAAAAAACTGGGGTTGCCTAATAATTATGACCGGGAGTATACGTATATATATATATATATATATATATATATATATATAGAATCCTTCGTTAAATAAAGACGTAAGCTGACGATGGCTCGTCTGAAATAGGCCTATACTTCCGATTCACTATGAAATAACGCGTCTGTCTTAATTTTTCTTATATATATATATATATATATATATATATATATATATATATATATAACAGTTTTTCTTTATTATAAATGAGAGGATTCAATCATAAATTCACCGAATAAACGATATTTTGTTGTGTTGAGGAGGCTTAGAACATGCCGACTTCATCCTCTGAAGAGGACTAAGATTCCATAAAAGGAACCACATACAGGGTGGATACTCACAAAATCTAGGGCAAACCTGTTTGGCTTTTTGATCAAACTGAATCTGTCTACCTTTTTTGACGATAATTTAAACTGAACAACATTTTCCTGTTTTGACTTTAATGTAAACCAGACCACACTATTTATTCGGAATATTGTCCACATCTCTGTTGTATGCTCTGGCCTTCTTCAGGTGCTATGAACTTCGAACCCAACCCTTTATTACGATCCCTGCAGTGTATCATTCTCATTCTCTGCGCAAAGCTGCTTCTGGTAGTCATGAGTTATCTCACTTTGACCACTGCTGTAGCCTGGTGTTGAACTTACAACTCTTTGAGACAAGTCACTGAAACTAACCAACGTCTATATTCACTAGGCCGAATAATGTAAATAGTGTAAATACTACCACATGTCAGAAATATAGAAAAATATTAAATCAGACTAGTGTCTTATTTTTTGCTCCACTGTAAACAGAAACAATGTCTACCTTGTTTGAACTCTCATACAAACTGGACCAATGTCTACCCTTCTAGTGCAAACCGAACCCTACGTCTACCTTATAGAATTTTGTGTATATCGAACGTTTTTGATATTAAAGAACCCAACCAAGTTTAAAAAAAAGGTAATGAACCTATTCATCTTCTTCTATGTGCCTTGTTCTATCAGGACATAGGCGATCATGGCTTCCCACATCTATCTCTGGTAGCTCTTAGCACGCTTTCTCCTCATACACCACGCAAACCCTTGTTCCGTTATCTACCTGATCAGGTCCTTCAAATATGTTATCCGCTACTTTCCCCTTCCTCATTTTCCCCTCTATCTGGCCTGTTAGTATCATGTTCTCCAAGCTCTCCTTTCTCATTGCATCTCCCAGGAACTTTAACTCTCTCTTCCTGATGTTCAGTATTGATTTCCTTTTCGTTTCCATCCTTTCTAAAACCTCATCATTGCTCACATGCTCGATCCATGACATTTACAGCATCCTTCTGAAGAACCACCTTTCAGTTGCTTCAAGTTTTTCATTCATCTTTGATGATATTGTTCAGCATTCACTGCCATATTGAAGAACTGATATCACATAGTTAAAATAGTACTCTCTTTGTTTCTAGCAAAATTATTGAACTACTACCTAGAAAAAATATTGCAAACAGCGATAGATACATAGTAACTCCTTTGAAAATACTTTGTAGGTAGAAAAACTTCCCATGTCAGCTCTCTGGTCACTTGAATTTATAACATGAAGATGATTATTTTCCTACAGTAACAAAACAGATATTGCATCATTCAAGCGAACCAAATTCGAATACTGAGCATTTTTTTCGTAAAAGTTTCTGTTCGTGGTGAAGACTGTCTCGGTTTTTGTCGCGAGTTTTCCTTTTAAATTCTCATAATCCATTTTTCGTCGCAACTGATAATCTTGATCGACACGAAAATTTTGTTTTTTGCTGTATCAAAGAACAGAATAATATTTAAACACCAATCAAAGTTCATTTCCGTCAGTTCATCTGGAACTCACTTTCTTAGCTTCAGAATTTTTGTAAAGCTTGAAAACAACTTAAGCGATCTAACTGATTTCGGTAGTAATAAAGAATTTCAGTCAGTCAGGTGGCATACAAGGTACACACTTGAGCGATCATGTCTTGAAAGAGACATGACTTACTGCGCAATAAAAATGTTTTCGCAGTTGGTTGCCATTACAATCTGTCCAGTTATTTAACCCATACTTGGATGGAGAAGAGACAGACTAATACCTTTCACAAGGATATTTTTGAGTGAGTGAATGAAACGATTCAACTGGAATTCGAACTCGGCACTCCGATTTCTCTCTCAGAGTCTATAACCACTGCACCACAAAGAATTTAATAAACTGAAAACAATTGTTAGATATACTGAATCAGTCACCTAAATGCCATACGTGATACACGCTTGGGCGATCATGTCTCGAAAGAGACATGACGAATTGGGCAGAAGATTATCTCGCAGTAGTTTGCCATTACTTTCTGCGATAGACTGGTTGCCGACCAAGGCTATAGAACCCAATCTGTCCTGCTATTTAATCCATAACTGGAGGGAAGAGAGATTTCCCTGATTTTTCGTTTAAAGCTGATATCAACTGCACCACAACGCACATCCAATATACTGAATACTCTCTATAAAAACAAAGGGATAGGAAGCTGGATGAGATCAGTTAACTTGAAAAGTTAAAGCGGAGTGTTTAACGTTTTCAATATAAAATTCTAACCAGCGTTTGTTGAATTGTATCCCTCACTATATATATATATATATATAATAATAAAAATATGGTTTTAAGATGTGCCATATTTATAGGTGGTCAGTACCAGGGATAAATGCATGTAAATATTAAAGTGCGACAATGTTTCATTGTTCAACGGAATACCCAATCTTAAAGGTTGCTTTAAGCAGTAAATAGACTATAGCCGCTGAGTACTGATCTAATTGTCTACACACACATCTTCTATGTGCCCTGTCCCTCCAGGACGTTGGCGATCATGGTTCTCCACGTCTCCCTATCCCTGGTGGCTCTTAGTATGTTTGCTCCCGTTCAGTCATCCACCTGATCAGGCCCAAAGTGTAGGTGATCATGGCTTTCCACATCTCTTATCCCTGGTGGCTCTTAGCACGCTTTCTCCTGATACACCACGTAACCCTTGTTCCGTTATCCACCTGATCAGGCCCTGCAAATATGTTATCCGCTACCTTTTTCTGTCTTTTTTTCCTTCTATCTGGCCTTTCAGTATCAGGTTCTCCGAGCCCTCCTTCCTTATTGCATGTCCCAGAAACTTCAGTTGTCTCTTCCTGATGCTCACTATTAATTTCCTTTTCGTTGCCATTCTTTCCAACACCTCATCGTTGCTTGCATGCTCAGTCCACGTTATCCTTAGCATCCTTCTGTAGAACCACATTTTCGCTGCTTCAAATTTTGTCCTCATTTTCGATTATATATATTTTTATGTGACAACGTATTCACTTTTAACCCTCACAGCATTAAAAATACATACCGTCTATAAACTATCACTTTTTCTTTTTTTCTCTCTATGACAGCTATTCCCTCTCTATCTTTCTGATAGCTTTACTGTTGATTTCGTAAGGTTAAAAACTCATGGAAACAGGATCGGCTGATGGCTAAAAATAGCATATCACACGTATGAATTCACGTGGCCAACTTAATAGGAAGACTTGCGCAGGAGAAATACGTTTAAATAGTTGCACTACTGATCTCGAGAGATGAAGGCTCTTGTCGTTGTCATCAAATTAGACTATTGCTTAACGAAGAGACCGAATCATATACCAAAATCTTATATTAAGACCCAATATGAATTGCAGACCTTGAGGAATGAAGACTCCTTTTTAATGTCACCAACAAATTTGGAGGTTGCAAAATGAACAGACCGAATATTTTATCCAACTCATTCACATTAACCTCATGCTGCATATGAACATTTATTCGATTAACTAAATAAGGGGTTTTCAAAGTGTGGTCTGTGACATTCAAAGTAATTTAAATTTAATTTTGTTAAATACTGCATGTTGATGCAAAATGTATGTTATTTGAACACTTATGTCTAAAGTAAGCTTAAAACCAGTTTTTACTACGTTAATGTAAGACTATAAGCTATTATTTTATGTAAATTAAGTATTATTAAGTAAAAATTTATGTATAAATTTTATAAGCGTTTATAGTGGAAATATAAAGGGGTACGTAAGTCAGAAAGAGTAAAAACCCCTGGACTAAATAGTCACAAACCAAGAAGCAACGATGAATCACCAATTGTGTTAATCACCGATTTTTCACGTTAAGAAAAACTGAGAACACTTCAACTCAGTGTTCAATGTTTACAACAGAAGATAGATTTGATGCTGTCAAAAATGCGAAGAGGAAACAAACATCACTTGTCAACAGAAGATTGGAATTTTAAGTGACAAAGAAAGTTAAGAACTTAACTTAAGAAATGAAAAAAATCTTGAGAGAGAAAGTGATTTCAGACAACGGACCAAAGTTGTCTTTTTTCGGTTTTCATACCGTAAACATCACACATACTTTTTCTCGCAGACATGTTTCCTTGGATTATTTTTGCTCTTTATTAAATCTTGTTAGATTTTAAAACTGGTGTCTGTTGTTTACCTTGATACCCGTATAAAATAAATGACAAATATAGATTCGTCATTTACCTTATACGGGTATCTGACACTAAAAAAGAAACCATCCACTATTGGAGTGGAAAACCTTGACCATATGTTTTGGCAACAAACTAAACATTCTTTGTTTTACTTTTCTTTATAAATCATACGTTGCTGCAATTTTGGCGTAACAACACATCAACACACACACAAATTATATATATATATATATATATATATATATATATATATATATATATATATATGAACAAAACACGTTACTTATATGATTTTTCATTTTCTCATTTGATCACCTTGCAATCGTATCTCTCTCAATGTGTGTGCGTGTGTGTGGCTTTTGCTCAGACGAGCATGGGTCACTGGTGCCACTTCGACAAGAACTTACTGGAGCAACCAGACTTGCAACAAGGTCCCACCCTTTTACAGTTAAATTTACCAAATGCAGCCGTCACTTCTATTCCATCAGCTTCTTTTTTCGCACTTCCCGTCTGTGGAAGTTCCTTCCGTATACTTGTTTTCCTGACGGCTACAACCTCCAGGAATTTAAAGGCAATGTCAATGCCCATCTCTTATCCACTTGACTCCAGTCTTTCCCTCATCCTTTCTACATCACCCCGTGTATCTTTTTTTTTCTTCCTCACTACCTTCGCAACTGTCTTTACACCTGTGTTCCCATCCTTCTCTTGCTCTTTCTCGGACACCCCTTGTAACTGGTTCGTCTTCTTCTTCACTCTTCTCCTGTCTAAACTTTTGCTTTCTTATGTAGACCCCTGCGCACCAGTGGCGATACCACCTTGCTTCGGGTGAAACGATTAAAAAAATGTTTGTGTGCACAAAGAAACAAGAGTAGACGAAATATTTTGTGCTTGAATTTTAATATCTTTTCCAGTGTTTCCAAGTTATTGTTCTGTCTTATTAGGACATATTGCCTGTGAATACTGTTTTCTTAAAATTTGTTATTTCGAATTTTCAATGTTATGGAAATTTTATTCTGATTTACAATTCAGAAGCAATAAAAATTGAAGCAATCAATGACAATGTTTAAAATCAGAAATTGAAGAAACGTGCAGTTATTGAATTTTTGGAGGTGTACTGCAGAAAATCTATGATTGCCGACAAAATATTTATTATGAGGAATGCTCTTTGTATTTAATCTTTACATGCTGTGAGGAAAGAAGATCTTTTGAAGTCGAATCAAGGTCAGGACGGCATGCGGAAGAAAGCTTTATTAACAAAAAATAAGCAATTGTTGAATTTTCATAAAAGACGACTGACAAGTTCCTGCGGTTTAGTTTTTTCACTTAATATTTCTTGTGTTTATATAATTTTCTTCTTTTTCTCGTCATAAGTTATGTAGAAATGATGTAAAATATATATTTAATGATAAAAGAAGAAGAAACCATTTGAATATTTGTGAGATGTGTTACAACAACGAATCTCGCTGCAAAACCTCCACCACGTAACTTACAGTTAGCATTTCGGTGTCAGATCCAAGAAAAAACAATTCATAGCGAGTGGTTAGCGAAGTTAAGAAAAATTCTGATTTTTTGGTCATCTGTCCAAATTTAGGAAAGGATTGGGCCAATACCATTTCAGTACACCCTCGCAGAAGTCTTCTAATGTGCATTACTGATCGGTTAAGGGAAGGCGCTTGTGTCGAGTATATAGACAACCAGTATTTAATAAGCAAGTGGCCATAACGTTTTTGCTTCTTCAGTGTCTGTGTCTGTGTGTGTGTGTGTGCATATATATATATATATATATATATATATATAAACGTTCTGTTTAAGTTTTGACTTCTTTTTAGACCAGGATTGATCTTACGTCCTCAAGGATCGCTATGGGAGATATCTTTCAAACGAAACTGTTGCATCTTTCTAACCAAGGTAGAATTAATTTCTGGTCGAATCTTGAAGCATTTCCGCCATTTTAAGGTCATGCTTTTCTTGTAGATGTCCAACGGGAAAGCAAGACCTATCCAAATTCTTTTACACTTTTCAAAAGCAGACAAAAAGAATTTCTTAATCAATATCGGTACAAGGGAAAACGAAACTGCTATTTACATGTGTTGGCAAAAGAGCGTAAAGAGATGCAGATTGTGTGTAATTGGAGATGGGAACTTCCGCCTCTGCTAAAGATAAGAATCTTTTGTTTTTGATACTGTAAATTCAACTAAGTGAAGACCCAAGGGATACTCACTGTAGAGGGTCACTGAGAGAAATTGTTGTAAGGAGGAGGAAGGTAAGGACTAAGAAGTTGACACAAGATTTGAAGAAACTAAGATTGCTATCATAGATGCAATGCTCTCTGGGCTTGTGTTACATAGTGACTATTATTATAACTAAAATGGATCTTATTTAGGCTTTGTATCTTTGTTGGCACTAAGAAATGTAGTTTTACTTTCCTGATGAGTATATATATATATATATATATATATATATATATATGTGTGTGTGTGTGTGTGTGTGCATGTATGTATGAGTAAAAGTAGACACTGAAATCAAC
Organism: Ascarosepion bandense; assembly: GCA_037127315.1. Lineage (NCBI taxonomy): Eukaryota > Metazoa > Mollusca > Cephalopoda > Sepiida > Sepiidae > Ascarosepion > Ascarosepion bandense. Next base: position 1,831,364 of record JBBBDQ010000775.1, read on the forward strand.
ACACAGAGGTGAAATCTTTTTCATACTAAACGCAATCATCAGGCCTATATTATATATATATATATCGAGTTTCGAAGTAAGTGAATGTGTCTAGCTACACTGATAAGCTGTGATACAGCGAAACAGGCTTGTATGTGGATGACTAATATACATTTCAACCCGGGCAAGGCGTAAATGCCACTGATGTGCGGGGGGCTACATAACCGAAAGAAAATTAATTAGAGGAGGGAGAAGAGGATTACAAACCAATTAGAAAGAAGCAATAGAAAGATGAAAATGCAGGTTTGATGACAGTTGCGAGGGGGAAGAGAAAGGGAAGGATATACGGGGTGGGGGAAGGGCTAGAGTCAAGTGGTTAGTAAATGAGTATTGACATTGCATTTAAATTTCTGTAGGTTGTAGCCATCAGGAAAGCAAGAATATGGGAGCGAGTTCAACAGGCGGGCAGTGCGAGAGAGGAGGCTGCAGGAGTAGAATTGTCGTATGCATTTGGCTAACCTAACTGTGAATGGGTGGGACCCAGTTGCCATTCTGGTTGCACGAGTAAACACCTGTTGAGGAGGCACCAGTAACTTCAGTTCGTCTGAGCAGAAACCATGAAAGTACTTATAGAACAGACAAAAGGAGGCCACATTTCGTTGGTGGGGAAGTGGCTGTAGTCGAGCCGCAAAGTCAGCACCTATCACGTTACTAACTCTCCTTTGGAGCCTGTCGAGAACACTGAGGTGAGCGGCAGGGGCACTTGACCATAAATGGCAGCAGTACTCCATGCAGGGTCAAATGGTAGACTTGTATATATGCAGGATGGATTCAGGCGGAAAGAACATCCTGGATCGACACAGTGACCCAACCTTCTTAGCAGTGGGTTTAGCTATGGATTCGATGTCGCGGTTCCATTTGAGATCCGAAGAGAGGGTAAGGCCGAGGAGGCGCAGTGTATTGCACTCAGGAAGAACCGCTTGGTCCATGCTTATGGGAGGCAGGAGAGGTTGCCTGTGATGGTTGACAGACAACAGCTTGGCAGCTTGGTCTTGGACGCATTGAAGTTGACAAGCCACTTCTTGCCCCAATTCACCACAGAGTGTAGATCCCGTTCAAGGTCAGCAGCGAGATTATGTCTGTCGCCATGCCAGGTTTCTTACTGGTGCGGGAGTGTATATATATATATCAATAAATTCCTAAATTTACATTCCGTTGAATAGCTATTTCAGCGAAAATATTCTCGCATCATCAGCAACGATCAAACACAAAAATTTATTAGTTCAAATATGGTACAAAAATTGGCTCTGTAAATAGATAATACTATTTACATCAAGTCCTCCACTTCGATCGATCATTTTTAATATTGATAAAAGTAATATTAATATAATCTAGTTTTTGCTATTTCACCTATATAAACTTCCTTTTTTAGTATTATATATATATATATATATATATATATATATATATATATATATATATATATGCACACACACAGCGGGTGCGATGGGTAAACTGTCGCCATATTATATATTTAACTTTAAACGTATGCGCGTTGCTTGTTTTTGTTTCTCTATGCTATAGTAGAAACATTTGACACTTTCTATTAGAAAAAGAGTACCATGAAGCAATTCATACCACCAAAATTTTGAAAACAGCATGATATACTGCTTGGCATTTGTGCCGGAAGTTCCAAAAGTGTGTTTGGGTGTTAATCTTAGGTCAGTGCCGAAGATTCGGAAAGAACTGGGTGAATCTAATAGTGATTACGAAAATGTTTGGAGTGATCACGAGTGATGGCGACGTTATGCCTGTAGTTATCTATCCGCAAGGCTTCAGACTCAAGACGGAGACCGACATTAAGTCTCTTGAGGAGGTAGTGTTGCCCTGGTTAAAAGGGTGACTTGGAATAACATATGTCTGACAATAGGACTCCGCACCATGCCACACAAACAGAAGAACTCAGTTATAGCAGTTAGGCAATTTTTGTGACCACACCCCACTGACATCTGGCCACCTAACTCCTCATACTTCAACCCCCTTGATTATTATGCGTGGGGCGCAGTTGAGCAAGAGACCAACAAAACTCCCTGTAACACCAAAGATGAACTTAAGGCAAAGATTATGGCAGCATTCACCAACTTAAAGGAGACTGTCTAAAAGAATTGCAGGAGATTCCGAAATCGTTTGGTTGCAGCGGTTGAATACAATGGCGATTTTATTGAATAAATTTATTCTTCTTCATTTGAAGATATTTTTTCGTAATTTTAGGAAATATATCTGCTAAAATGAGAAATCAATGTTTTTTTCATTTTTACGTAATTTAGACGATATTTCTTCCATGGCGCATATATATATATATCCCTATTTAGACATCAACACCTCTTTTAATATCTGACCGCCAAAAATTATTCATTAAAAGTATTAGCAATGATAAATCTAATACGTATATCAGTACCTCTTTTATTGGTTCCTGACCAACGACAATCCTTTTTCTTCTGATTTTCATTGCACATCGTTAGTATGATAATTTACAATGATTTTACACATAACAGCCCTGACACAAATCTTCTTTCTGATTTTCAGTGCATTCACATAGAAAACAATTCATTACGTCAATAAGTTTGTAGCTTCATGATGAAAAATACATAAAACAAATATTTTTTTAACATATTCACCTCCATCAACGTCCTGGACCGTAATAACGGAAAATTGTTTTACATCAAATTTCAGCTACCATATTTGTGTAAGATTACTGACTTACTGATTCTCTTTAAAGATAGATTTATAGGTTCATTCGTTTTGATTAGTTTCTGGTTTTTAAAGGTAGTACTGTCAGGGCATCGTTGGATAGCAGCCAAACTTTGATTTAAAGGAACCTGCAAAAACTCCTACGGAATATTTCTGCATAGTGTCAACTAAAAAGCGCCCCGGACAAAGGTTGTGTACATAGATATAGAAAGATGTAAAAAAGATCCATACAGATAGATACATAGATTGATATCTAAACATATCAAGATAGGTAAAAAGGAACGAAGCATGCATAAAAACCTTACATTATTTAGCAACGGAAATAATGAGTTAAAATATTTAAAATAGAAAACACCAACTCGAATCGAATTCCAACCACGTTCATTTTGCGGGACTTGAAATGAACGCTTCTTATAGCCATCACGCAATTACATCTTAAAAAACATTGAAGGTTTGAGTTTTGTTTAACGGCATATCAACCTCTGTGGGTTATATAATGCCAAAAAGGTGAGGTCTTAATGTATTTTTTAATGTTCAGTTATCGTGAGAAGGTTGATTTCGTCCAATTTTAATGACATTTTTTTGTTTTTATTTTTTTTTTATTTTAGAAAACTGAAGATGTTTTCTAGTTTTGTATTCAAAAATGTTTTGTTGAGAACAATTTTTTCCTTCAAAAATGTGTTATGGCAATAATTTTTCTTCAAATATGTATCTATATCTACGAAAGACTATTTTTAAGTATATATTTTATGAAAATCTATTTTTATACTTTCATAGTGTCTTGACCACAGTTTGGGGGTTAACTATTAGTCCATAGCTGGACCCTAACAGGTGCTACCACTCCGGGTCAGAGTAAACCTCAGAACAACAGCAATTAAGGGGTGGTTCCATGCTCCTTACAACCTTCCAATAATGGGCCTTGCTGCCGGATGCAGTTTACTGTTAAAAACTATGGAAATAAATTAACAATACTCAACAAACACTTTTAAGATGGCAGAATAAGTGAGTGAATGAGATTAGGACAAATAGACACTCCAGGCAATTTTTATCCTCTCTTATCACCAGTTAGTCGGAGAGCTGAGTTCGAATTCCAGTTGAATTCGTTGTATTCACTCACGTGCAAATGTCATTAGGACAGGTAATAATCCATCACTTCTCTCTCTAGCTATGGGTCAAATAGCAGGACAGATTGGGTCCTACAGCAACTAATGTGCCACAATAAGCAATGGCAATCTACTGCGGTAAAATCATCTGCCCAGTCAGTCATGTCTTAAAAGAGACCTGATCGCCTAAGTGTGTATCACGTACGGCAATAAACTGACCACACCAAACGGAATAATGTAAGAATATTAGAAAAACTAAATAAAAAAAAAATAAAAAAAATCAACAAATTTTCCTTGTCTGCCATATTCAACAAAACATGTTTGAAGGAAAGATTTCTATTCAAATATACAATATAAATTACATAGAGACAAAAGAAAACTTATCTTAACCGACGCGTTTCGTCCTCTCGGGGTAATTATCAGGGTAAATGTCCCTCAAAAGTCCTTCAGAAGACGAAATGCAACGGCTAAGATAAGTTTTCCTTCAATCTTTATTTATATAGTCTGTTTGCAAATATACCATATCTGAACATTTTATGCGTAAACACATGTGCGTGTGGGTGTAAAACTTACATATGGTAAAGAATATATATATTTACGCTCTCACATCCTGACTGAGCACTCTGGAAGAATGGTAGACTTTGAAAAACAGTAGCTACTCTGGCATGTACGCATCGCTCATTCAGTAAAATATATTGGCTATTGGGCGCGTATAACGATAATATACACGCTAAAAAGTTTGCCTTCTTCTACCGAACGCCCATAGCCCAGAGGTAGAATCGCTGACTGACGCCAATTCGGTCGGCTTTCAATCCTGGGTTAAAAAGCAAGAGGACTCTAACCGTACTGATGAGCTGTGATACAGCGGAACAGATCTGTCTGCGGATGACTATATATCATTTGTAAACGAGTTATTATGCGACCTAGTTTCTACCTTGTAGTGTCTTCAGGCGATTTGCAATAACGGATTTTACCGTTTTTTAAAAACGCTCACGTAACGGGTATTTTTTTTTTGAAGGTGCAATTTTCAAAATTAGAAGAAATTATAACGTTTTCGTGCATGGTTGTAAGAACCTAGTAGGTATTTTATGGTATGGTTACACGTAGTCATAATTTCTGTTCTTTCATTCAGTAATACATTTTTGTTTGTGAATAACAATAGCTAACTTTCAATATATAATTATGTATATCTATATATATTTACTAATATATAATTATCATATTCATATCTAAGTTTATCAAACTTTTTGCTTATGTTCACATTATATAAAGCCCAAGAGCCACTCAAGATAAGAAAATTACTAGAAGAGACTGTTGCGTGAGCAGTAAAATTAAAAGCTGTGTGGCGTAGTTATGAGAATATGTGAGGAAATATTAACTGCGGAATTGAAGTAGTTTAGAATAGATTGATCGCAAAAGCCTCATTTTAGAAATCGGATCAACAAAAAGCGGCTCATCTGAAGAAGATCTGTCTAATTTATTTTCTCTATATTTGTCTGATTTCGCATATTTGACTCACCTAATGAATAAAACGGTAGAAAATTACTTCCATTTATATTTGTCTCTATAATACCGACACTCCAAAGCAATTTCTGTTTTTCTTGTCTTTTTCTCTTTGTATAATCCGAAATTTGGAGCAATGGATAGCGGCTCGGATTAAGGAATCAGAGCGTCGAATTCGTCGAATTCATTACATTCTAATATCCTTGCTAATATTCGATCTTTTATCCCCCAGTTAAGGAAAATAGCAGAAAGGACCGGGTTCTAGAGACTTGGATGGCAACTTGTGTAGAAGAAAGAAACTCAAATTCAAAACCAGCTTCGATAATAATAGCAGGTCAGACCGTGTCAGAGCTTTTTATTGGCAACCAGTCTACAAGAGAAAGTGCTGGCAATCGACTGCAGTAGAATTGCCAAGCTCTCTTCCAACATGCCTTGAGCCAGCATGGAAGTGTAGGCTAAAAAGATTAACATGAGAATAATATGCTGATGCTTAATCAGCACTGATGACGACTCATACTGAATCCGAGATAACCTTATCTGGATGTATTTACTTGAGTAACTTCACCTAACTCAGGAAATGCACTATGTATCCTGCTAAAGGTCAATACTGCCGGTCATTGACTGTTAGCATCACAGTCTAGCGGACACAAACCATAGCACCAACCGCATGCGAGGAGACACCAGTCTGTTCGTGCGAAAAACTGGCTAACTTTGCTCCTGATACGGTGTTCTCGAACCTCGTGGCTCATAACGGCGTAAAAATTCCGACTTGTAAATATGAACAGGCTATCTGATCCTGGATTAAGTTTCTCTGAGAGAAATTCAAGTTGGCTCAATGACCCGTGCAGAAACAGCAAAGCCAGCTTAATATCAAACTCTTCACTGGCGGGAACAAATATCAACAAATTGGAAAACGAGTTAAGTAAAGAAACGAAATCGAGGCAAGGTAATCACTTTTACGCGGGAACTCAACAAACGAAGCGTAAATAATCTAGTCACACGTAAAGAAAATACTTGACATTTTACAAAATTCTTTGCGTTTGGACTAAATTCTGTATTCAGTTCAGTTCACTCTTATTAATTATTTATATTATTTACATCTTCGTTGTTATAACGTTTCGATCATTTTGCTCTCTGGCCGTCATTAGGTGTATGTCGACCCATGTAAATTACAGAGAATTTCTAACCAGACATTTTATTTGTTCTACGGAGGTTATTGCTCACTCCGTTTCTGTAGACTGCCCTGTTGAGGGATTGAACTCAAAATTATAATGTAATTAAATTCACGAATCTATGCTTTAAGCCACTAACTTATTTTTCACAGTAAATAATAACCCCTCTTCCCAGAAAGTCAGACAGATATTAAATATTTACCATTAATTTCATTATCCTTATTATAATTATTACATGCTTGGTAACTGTCGCTTTGCTGAAGGTAATATAGTCAAATTTCAAATATAATTTGTTTGTCCATTCAAAAATGCTACAATTATTACAAAATATATTCAGTTTAAATCCAGAACGAATCAATAAAATGTCTTCAAAGAACTGAACATTTCGACTTTTCCCATCGGCCAGGGTTTGTTGTCAGATAGAAAGTTCGTTTCAATTCCATTCAAAATATATTTTAATTTAATGGAAGATCTAAAAAATTTTCCTCAACATTAATAAAAAAACACAAAAAGTAATTTGAAAATGTTTCCATTTATTTGCAAAAAATCTCCGAAAAGTTCAACAAAATCTTATATTTATCTGATTTTAGAACTTAAAAAAAAAAAAAAAAAATCAACGTTTTTGTTCTTGTTTCTTTTTTGAAATTTTAAATCAGTTTAGGTCAGCTCAGAGTAGGCGTTGTTCAGACTGAGTGGGAGGGAAATGTATGATTCCAATATCTTATCTCAAAGCTTACAGCCATATCACGTTGAAAATTGGTTCTTGTTGGATCACATAAGTTAAGCAAAAGTAGCCTGGACAGTACTTAGATGGGTAACCGTTCGAGAATACTAGGTGTTGTAAGTTTGGATGATCGGTTGGTGTAATGAATTCTTAGAGCAGAGTTCCAATTCTATTTGGGTTCGTTACATTCATTTACGCGCAAAAACTCCTGAGAAAGGTATTAATCCATCTCTTCAACCCTCACCTACGGGTTAATTATTAAGACTTGCGTCACTGAATCGTTATTATCTAAAAAAACTATTACAATATAGAAATATTTCCTTGCTTTCAAGTGCCATACGAGATACATGCTTGGGTGATCATGTCTCGAAAGAGACATGACTGACTGGACAGAAGATTATCCCGCAGTAGTTTACAATAACTTTCTGTGGTAAACTGCTTGCCAGCCAAGGCTATAAAACCCAGTCTGTTCTTTTATTTGATACATAACTAGAGGGGAGCGACGGATTAATACATTTCTCAATGGTATTTGCGCATAAGTGAATGCAGGGCATTCAACTGGAATTCGATCTCGGTTCCGCGATTTCTCACTCCGAGCCGATATCCGCTGCACCATAACAAACATCCTTGCTTTAAATAAGCTAAAAATGATTAATAAGAAGTAAAAAACGAATCAAACAAAAATACCTATCTAAAACTTAGTAACATTTTTTGCTTGTTTGTGAATAAATTAAATAGCATAGGCAAATGAATGTCAAACACAAACACGTCCAGACATTTTATATATATATATATATCTGGTTGTTACTATGGTTTCTAAAAAGATAGTATCACTACACAAAAATTTTCATGTTTCGGAGCAGAACCGCTCCTCTTCAGGTAATATGTGAAACTGAAAATAAATGGTGGGAACAGTTTATTTTTGGGAATGTGAGGTCTAAGTGGTGGTTCTAGGAAATTGGAATTTAGTGTTTCTAAGCTAGTCCATCAGCAGTTTGTAACCATAGAGATACACATTCGGGTTAGGAGAGGAGACAAGAAGGCTTAGATCTGGACAGGTCACTTTTTAATTTTGTCTGGGTAAATTAAATAGTGGGGACTTAGATTTTTTAAATGAGTAGACAATTTCTATTTGGTTGCTATCTATGAGTACATGGGATAGGAAGTTTAGGTCAGAATTTGAGTTGAATGATTGTAGTATTCTTAGTTTTATTGTGTTTAGAATAACAGTTTAGTATTGTATGTTTTTTATGTTATTAATATAATATTCATTTCTTTATTTTTGGATGAAAAATAGTTATTAATTAAATTTTGAAGAAGATTATTTTGTCTGAGTAAGTTATCTAGTGGGACCACAATACTTTCAATAGGTAAATAATTTTTAACCTTAAGTTGAATAATATATATATATATATATATATATATATATATATATATATATATATATGAGAGAGAGAGAGAGAGAGCACGAGTTATAAATGACACCTTTTGATGAATTAAATCATAACGAAAAATATTTTTGATGTTTACATAAAACTTAATTCATCCCTACGGTTCAATAGTTCACCATTGTTAGGGAACTTTAGAATGTGCAGAATTACACTCAGGCAGAAAGGGCAGGATGTCGTCGAACAAGTTACAGATTCTAGTTTTTTCCAGAATTTTCCATTTTACTTTGGGTGATTTATTTGTGTTCTTCAATTTCCAGGAATACGCAGAAAGGGATGTTTGGTTTCAAAACATGTTGTTTTTGAAGGAATTTAAGTGCATATACCATCGTTGCTTAAAAGTATTCTTTGTAGATCCGATGTAGACTTTATTAACAGCTGGGTTTTCAATTAATGTTATATTACATTGATAGACAATAGAATTTATTTTACACTTATTTTGTAGTAGGCAATTATTGGGTTTTCGACAATTGCGTAATTTGGTGTTATTTTTCTCTTTATCATTTTTATAGTTATTGTAACTTTGATAAACGTGCTGATTTAAGATATATTTATTATGATTTTTTTCAAGGTTATTTGTTGAAGTAAAATTTAATTTAAGTGTTTTTTTGTTAAAAAAATTTACTTACAGGGTTATTAGTAGGGAATAGTTTCTTAATTAAATTAAGGAATTTTAGTCCTAACTTGGTGTTGACCATTTGGTTGAAAGATGGTGTATACCAAATAATCGTTCTATTTCTATTTTTCCTGTTATGGTTATAATTTGTAATGTAACTGATATCCTGGGTTTTGTAGCCATTATTTTTAAGGCCTTATTATAAAATATTTATGTTTATAAAATATTTCTTCACTGAAAGAGTTTTTACTAATTCTATGGAGGAGGGTATATGTTTGATGATACCTAGAGGGTGATGTATAATAGATATTTTTTTTAGGTTTTATGTATGGTTGGTAAGTATTATTTACTAAGTCAAGTGTGACATCAAGGAAGTTTACTACTTTTAAATTAATGTTGATTATTACTTTTAGATTCAAACTTTTGAATTCTCCGTGGAGGAGTTTTCTTATATTGTCTTTTCATATGTGTAGAATTTTGTACTAACATAAGACCATCGTCCCGATATAACCCTATGTCTTGTGTGTTTATGTCATGGTGTGCGGTGAGATTGTATAGTGTAAATAAACCAATGAGATCGGAAGACACTGCAGAGTCTAACGATCCCATTGTAATGTCAAATTGGTTATCAAAGTTATTTTTGATCCATTGTTCTATAATCTATAGATCGTTCAACGACATCTGTCCTTTGTGCCTCAGTGAAAAGCTGGACATTCTAAGGTACCTTAACAATGGTGAACTATTGAACCTTTGAGATGAATTAACAGTTTTATGTAAACATCGAAAACATTTTTCGTTAAGATTTAATTAATCAAAAGGTGTCATTTATAACTCGTGCTCTAATATATATATATTAAAAAAATTCAACTTACGGGTTAAAAATTATTTACCTATTTTAACTATTCTGTGGTCCCACTAGGTAACTTATAATCTTCTTCAAAATTTAAGTAATAACTATTTTTCATCCAAAAAATAAAAAAAATGAATATTATATTAATAAAATAAAAAACATACAATACTAAAATATTAATTTAAACACAATAAAACTAAGAATACTACAATCATTCAACTCAAATTCTGACCTAAACTTCCTATCCCATTTACTCATAGATAGCAGCCAAATAGAAATTGTCTATCCATTTAAAAAATGTAAGATCTCACTATGTAATTTACCCAGACAAAATTAAAAAGTGACCTGTCCAGATCTAAGTCTTCTTGCCCAATATCCTAACCCAAATGTGTGTATCTATGGTTACAAACTGCTGATGGACTAGCTTAGAAACACTAAATTCCAATTTCCTAGAAACACCACTTACACCTCACATTCCAAAAAATAAATCGTTTCCACTATTGATTTTTTCGTTCCACATATCACCCTAAACAGGAAAGTTTTGTGTAGTGATATTGTGTTTTTATAAACCATTGTAACAACTATTACAACATATATGTGTCTGGATGTGTTTAACATTCATTTGCTTATGCTATTTAATTTATGCACAAACAAGCAAAAAATATTACTGAGTTTTAGATAAGTATTTTTGTTTGATTCGTTTTTTACGGCTTGAAAATTTTTGTGTAGTGATACTATGCTTTTATAAACAATTTTAACAACTATTAAAATGTAAAGCTCTACTCTGTATCGAGCATTCTTTATAAAAGTAAATGCTTGAACAGTGAGTTAAAGTTTGAGTGCAGACTTCTCACACTAAAACAAGGACAAAAGTTCATATAATCCTATGTTCGCAAATACATTGTTTTTGAGCTATTTACTTTAAAGAAAGTTTACGATAGATTGCTCTGTGTTGCCATTTAGATCCCGCTCGAGCACCTGCTATTGAGGGCATACCTGTCTCGACACATCTGGTGACCTTACAATCAATCCTTGAATTAGTAAATGATAATAATATTCATGTGTCAGCTATATGCAAATTAGGAACACCTCTAAGTAATTCACTTAAAAAGGGTACGAAATGGAATTGGTCGGCAGAATGTCAAAAAGCTTAAGAAATTAAAAAAAAAAAACTACTGATTTGATAGTTATCAGTGACCCGTTACGACCCGCAGAGACAAATAATACTAGTGTAGGATGCAAGCGAAGATGGCATAGAAACGGTAAAGTGAAAAGCAGTCGGTCTAGCTTCAAGAAGTCTGACGAATATGGAAATATCAATCAGTTAAGTGCTATACGTGTTACACGCTTGGGTGATCATGTCTCGAAAGAGACATAACTGATTGTGCAGAAGATTATCCCGCAGTAGGTTGCCATTATTTCCTGCGGTATACTGGTTGCTAACCAAGGATATAGAATCCAGTCAGTCCTGTTATTTAACCCATAACTGGAGGTAGGTGACGTATTAATACCTTTCCCAAGACTATTTGCGTATCAGTGAATACAAGGAATTTATTTGGAACTTGAACTCCTTGCATTTAAAATATTTAAGGAAATATACTACAGTTAAATTGAAAAGAAAGTATTTGCTATAATTTTTGTAATAAATAAATTTCACAGCATGACTGGGAAAAAATCGTATTGCAAACAAAGCATCGTCCATTATTATGTATATACAGTTTTCAGAAAGAGATTCCCACTCATACTGCAAATAGGCTACAGCGTTGAGCTATGATTTTATTGAATTATGATTTCAAGATGGGATTTTTATCATCTAAAAAATTGGGACACACCAGATTGATATCGAAAAGTGAAAAATATTTTGAAGATACTGTGATCGCTTCGCTGGAATTCGAACGCGAAATTAAAAGCCTGGTGTGTAACACTATTAAAGAATTGCAGGTCACGATTTCAGAAGTAATTCTAAAAACGATATGTTTATTTAAAATACTATGAATGACTTTAAGTAGAAATGGAGTGAAACTAAAAGTAACTCTGGTAAAAATAATACGGCATTTTCTGTTTGTGATGGAATGCTTTTGTGCGTGAAAATATTAGTAATTTCGTTATCACTACAAAAATGATCGTGAACCAATTCCACGTAGGACATCCGGGAATAGTGAAGATGAAGTCCCAGATGAAAAGCTTCGTTTATTAGCCAAAGTTGTACAAATATATTGAAAATAAAGTTAGAAAATGTAATGGTTGTAATTCGGCAGCAAAATCACCACCTTTAAATTATCGGGCATGGCCGAGCACTGATAAACCATGGGCAAGAATATATATATAGACTTTTCTAGACCACTAAATAGTTCATACTATTTAATTGTGGCTGACGATTTCACAAAATTGACCGAGATATTGAAGAGTAATCGACCAACTACTGCAATAACTGTTAAATTCTTACGCAAACATTTCATAAGGTGCGGAGTACTTGACAGTGTGATATCCAATAATAGAACTCAGTTTACTGCTAGTCAGATTAAAAATTTCTGCGAAAATTATGCGTTGAAAACTTGACAGCGATTTATCATCCGAGATCGAATGGTTAAGTTTTGTTGAAGCCCTCAAAAGTCTTTTTGAGTATATCAAATGACATCAAATGCAGACGTCACCGCAAAAATGTCACCTGCAGAGCTCATGTTTGCTAGGAAAGTAAAATCTATTTTCGACAAATTACCTCATCTATTTGGTACATAAAATTGTAAACAAAACCAAAAATAATGTAGTTTATTTTCTACTGAATTTGTCAACATTTAATTACAAATAACAAGTTCTCTTGATTTTATAAACATAGTTTTTATGTGAATATTAATTAGCATTCGGAGAGCTTTCTAAAGATATAGAACTTAACCATATTGGGAGAGATGAAAATGTTTGCATATAGTGGCAAATAGACCAAATTCAAAACGGCGAATTTGGCTAACTCGGTAAACGCTTGTAATTCGAGCCACACTCAAAAGCTTACCCCAACATTTTGTATCTTGCCATGAGCCAGACGAATTGGTTATCTAATTAAAAAAATTAAACACATGCTTTCTGACAAATTAAAAAAGCAAATATTAATGTTAATCTTGAATTATCTTATTTCACCTTTAAACAGAAAAGAAATACATCACCTTTTCGATCTATCCAAATCCTTGAACATAGTACATATTTTAAATTTTTTCGGTGAAAAACTGAGGTACTTCAACTCAGAGATTATTTACCAAAATTCACCTTTCTTGGCAAACGTCAAAGGGTCATATCTCGAGAATCCTTTGACCTAGAGATGTAAAATAAATATCATTCAATTCGTATAAAAAGTGCACCAAATTTGAAAAAATAAATTCTGTGTGGGTGATAGTCAGACACTTGTTGATTTGACACGGAATAGCTAATACATATAATTCTTCACCCCAAGCAATGCAACAAGACCACTTAAACATAAAAAAAGTTACTAAGTGTGAAAGAATAAGAAAAATAAAACATGATAAAGTAGCGATAACAATAAAAGCAGAGAAATCAAGAAGACATAAGATAACGACTGACGCTGCCTTTAAATTTCTGAAGATCAAAGAAGCCGGAAGAGGCGACAAGTGCGAGAAAAGAATCTGTCAATAAATAACGTACAGTTACATCTAGTCATTTCAAATGTAAAACGATGATAAGTCTTTGTTACTAATCTAGTACAGCTATAAATATCTGAAAGATGAAAACTTTTGTGTAGTGATATAATACATTTATAAATCATTGTAATAGCGAAATTACAATATATATATATATATATATATATATATATATATATATATATGTGTGTGTGTGTGTGGTGCAGAACTTTAGAATTGCTGCAAAGACATTTAGCTGTACATTACTGGGCATAATTTAAAATAATATACCACTCATTACAGTTTTTAATTGGGTGTAAAAATGGTAAAATACAATAAATAATGACTGACTGGTGAGATGGGATAATACTGTGTAAAATTATTTGGCCAAAAACTATTTTATCTTTTAAGAGACATATTGAGAGAAAAAAACAATTTAAAATTTAAGTAATTTTATTTTATTTACTCAACAAATGCTTTAACAAAAAATACTTGTTACAAAATAAATTTAATATTTAGTATAATAGTCTCTTGCTTTGATTACAGCCTTCATTTTGTCAGGTATTGACATCACGGGGTTCTTAAATGTATCTAATGGTATATCCAAGCAGCTTGTATTTGTTCCCAAAGTGTGTCTTGCGAAGTAACATTAGATTTATCAATTCGAGAGGAGTGAAATAAAAAAAAATTAGTCATATCCAAGGATAATAGAATAATGAGTTGTTTAAAATGACTTGTTTAATAAAGAATAGGAAAAACTAAATATAACTGCCTTTTAATCCAATTCTTTTCCACCTAGTTTTAATAATATTTATTAGCAATTTACTTGGCTTTTCACCCTGTATTTGAATTTGAGTGAGCTTTTTTTTTTTTTAGGAAAATCACCCCTGTCCTTAATACTTTTGCACACTAACGGTAGTGTGCAAAAGTGTTAGGACAGGGGTGATTTTAAACTTTATTTTGATGCCTCATAAAAGATAAAATAGTACTTGTCCTAATACTTTTGCACAGTACGGTATATATATATATATATATATATATACACACACACCGGACTGTGCAAAAGTATTAGGACAAGTACTATTTTATTTTATACACACACACACACATTTTATTTTATACACACACACACACACACACACAGGATGCCACTTATGTCTTGAAAAACAACAAAACACTTTAAATATATATATTTTTTTTTTAATTCCATAGATGAAACATGGTTTTGTCCAAACTGACTTCTTTTTCTGGGGTATGCTAAAGAAGAAGGTGTACTCAAATGCAATAAACTTGATTGGACGCATCAAGAATGAATGTGCTAAAATTGACGTCAATGTGGATTTATTAATTCGAGTTCACGTAAATCTTGCAAAGCGCATCAACCTTTGCATCGCAAATGATGGAAATCATGCTGAAGATATTTTTGTTGATATTCCAATTCAATAAAATATGGAAAACTTAATTTCTTGAAAATATGTATTTTTGTTTACGTGGCCAGACTTCAAGGACACCCTGCGTATATATTAAACAAAATAAAAAGTATTAAGAAACTCTTTGACACCCATAATTAATTTTTTCAGTAACGTATGATATATATTAATAAATTCAAAGGATTGATTCGAACCTCTGATGAGAATATTAAATCAGAATAAGTTGAAAACAAAAAATGAGTTCTTAATTTGTTTTACTTGGTATATAATTGTTAACGGAACACAATCATATATATATATATATACATGCTGTTTTAATTAAGCCATTAATGTTGCCGTAATATCTTGTATTAAATATATAAATTAAAACAATCTAATTTTAATTATCGGTTTCTAGAATATAGTTTATTAATTACATGTTCTTAAGAACCTAAAAGGTTTCTAGCTATAATACATTAATACCCGTCATACCATTTTAAAACCATTAATACTTAATGATTTTAAAAGAGAAAATAATTTTATTATTACGAAACTGTACTGAAAATGTCTTAATCTCGGAATCATAAACGGGAAAATTTACGCCCAGAATAACACAAAATATCTCCTTTCCTCACAAAAATACTGCAGGTATAATATCGGGAAATGAAAACCAACCTGGGTAAAAAGTAAATGCGAAGATGAAAAATCAAATCCGATAAAATTTAAATAAGATAGGCTAGTTAAACCAGACGTTCAAATTCAAATTCTAAGCTGAGCTTCGCTGCATCATTAACGTTTAAATTTTAACTCAAACCAGATATTGTTCTATTTCCGTCTCCATCCCCCATTTTATATGTAAGATTGATTCCATCAATAAATGCAAAATAACATTTTTTTTGCGGAATTGTTCTTTTTAATTATTTCCAAGAAATATATTCTTGGAAATTCTTGAAACGAATCATTTTCCTTTGAGGCTTATATATTTATATATCAATGGTGCATATTCTTAAGAAACAATGTACACATCGCCATATAAAGATTATAAATATCTTCATTTGCTGAGTTTAACATTCTTTATTACAAATGTATCATGCGGTCGTTTTGAGAGATACAGTGAATTTTTGCTTATTGTAATGAACAGTAGAAACGAGGAATTCGACAGTGACTTTTGAAAATCTGTACATCGGATGCGCAAAATTCATTTGAGTAGAATTTCTTTCCACTATAAAATATTTTCGAGAAATAGAGAATAAATTTAAAAAAAAAAGATTAAAGTCAAACAATACGAATAGGGACCAGCAGTCAGTAGCAACTAATACTGATTTAGTAAAAAACCAAGACGCCCCGAAGACTTGATAGAGATGCTCGGCAACCTAGACATATTTTGGAAAAAACATTAGAGTTATAAAGAATCTATACTAGCAGCAAACCGCCTGCATACGGACAGAAAATATATTCAGCAGATATATAAAGATAGAAAGGGGCGTAAGACAAGGATGTGTCTTCTCACCAGATTTATTTAACTTATACAGTGAAACAATTCTGAGGGCAGGATTCGACGTTGGATGCCAGAATCTGAATAATATAAGATAAGCAGATGATACAGTGCTGATAACAGACACGGAAAGCAAACTACAAGACAAAAGATAGCTGAAGAAAGCGGTAAAAAGGACGACATATAAACTACATGAAAACTGAATGCAGAGTCATCAGTAAAACAAGGAGCCAAAAATGTCAACTACAAGCCAAAGATTCTAAAATCAAGCAGACACAGACATTTAAATACCCGGGAAGTTTTCTAACAGAGGCCGGATAGTGCAACGCTGAGATCCGAAAACGAATTGGCATGCCCAAGGATGCATTCCAGAACAGTAGAGCATTGAGAGACAGGAAAATTTCGCTGGAAACAAGCAAGAAAGTACTGGATTGTTATGTGATGTCTATTATTCAATTCAGTGAATTCTAGACAATCTCCTCGAAGAGTAAGGAGAGACTTGAAGTAACCGAAATGTTGTTCTACAGAAGGATGTTGAGGATATCATGGACAGAACATGTGAACAACGAGAAGATTTTGGAGAGAATGGAAACGAAAAGAAAACTGATATTTAAAATCAGGAAAAGACAGCTGAAAGTCCTGGGATATGTAATGAGGAAGGAGGACTTGAAGAATCTGATACTCACAGGTAAGATAAAAAGAAACAGAGACAGAGGAAAGCAATGCTTAACATACTTGATAGGCTTGAGCAAATGGATGACAGAGGGAGGTTCGGGAGGGGTAACAATTGAAAACATGTTAAGAGCTACTAGGGATAGGTAAATGTGGAAGGCCATAATTGCTTATATCCTGAAGGGACACGGAACACGAAAGAAGAAGCATCTCCGGAGGGTCCGTCTACGAAACTTTAAAGTCAGAATACATCAATGAGTTAAATGATAATCCTTTGACTTGTAGAATCGCCGTCGGATGTCAATTCGGTCGGGTTTCAATCCGAGCTAGAAGCAATCGAATGTCTAACCGTATTGATGAGCTGTGAAACAGCGAAACAGATCTATCTGCGGATGACTAATATATATATATATATATATATATATATATATATATATATATAATTTTTTTTTATAATCGTATCGCCCCAAGCAAGGCATTATACTGCCACTGTTGTGCAGGGGGTTACATAAGAGGAAAGTTATGAAAAGAAGTGACAGAATAAAGGGGGTGTCAGGAAGCGGGTAGGAAGAGGGATGAGAATACTGCAGAAATAAGATAAGAGCATGAGAGAGAGGATGCATGTTAGTGAGGTAGGAGATGACTGTTGACTTTACATTTAAATTGTTGGAGATTGTAGCTGTCGGGGAAGCAAATAAACGGAAGGGACTGATGAAAACTATATATGATGATCAACGAGGAGAATAGTGATTGTGAAAAAGTCTGACTTAAATGGCGAAAGACGTCGATAAGATAATAAATAGAAAATTATGTGAAACAAGAAAAGTAATCATTTACATTATTTTCATTGTTCAAATTGCTGCCTTCATCTTTATTGCCATATTCACGACGTTTCGGCCGTTGTACATTCTGACCTTCTTCACTGGAGTATACTGTTCTCGTTCGATGGGTCATGCTACTTCCAGATGTTTTAGTTATCTTTCTTTAACTCAACTGTCTAAGTTTTTTTCGCCACTAGGCCATGTGTCATCAAGGACACATGGCCTAGTAAATGTAAGCGTTGGTTAGATCCAGTGACTTATCCCAAAGAATTGGGAGTTGAATACAGCAGCGATTAACAAAAACTTGGAACGAGAAAAGTATATCCCAGTGACCAAAATTAAAAGTTTGTTTCGAAATTCTAATCACATGAAGAAGGCTGGGCGTACAATATATGGCAATAAAGATGAGAAAAACAGTATAAATAATTTAAATAATTGCAATAACCTCACCTCAGAAGTATAGACAAATAGAAAAAAAAAGAATTATTTTCAGAAACGGAGACAACTGCTAAACTCACGAATTGTAACTGACGACAACTAAATATTGAACAGATAAAATATGTACTCCAGTGAAGAATATGTACTAAGTCCGGAAAGCAATTCTGCTTTGAATTTAAGATAACTGTTAGTCTTTAAATATGCTTTTTTTGCCCACATGGAATAAGTAAAATAGTAGGAGTATGTTATTCAAAGGCAGTTGAATATTTAGAAGAGAAAATTTGTACTCCAATTAAGAAAATTTATGAGATAATAAAAACAATTCTGCTTAGAATTTGGGACAATAGTTGGTCCTCAAATATGCTTTTTTGTGCATATAAAGTGAGTATTGACAAGGTCTCTAGTCACATATAAATAGACGAAGACAGAGCAAAAACCCCGACCAGGATTAGTTTTCTACCTTGCCATTTGGAAAAATATATATTTTAGTGCTAATGTTGCACAAGTGGCTTTCGAAAAACATTAGTAATTTAAAACATTTAATCAGTTTTCCTCTCGTTGGCAAGTCGTATCGGCAACTAAGGTGAGGGAGAAGGTGCCATATATATATATATATATATATATATATATATATATATATATATATGTATGTATGTATGACAGCTTGAGGTTGGTCATGACTCACAGAATCGGGGGTGGGTAGGTGAAGTAATTTCGTGGTCAAGGGAGAATGAAACGTGGCGAAGTAATCAAATTCTGAAAGATTCGTACATTTAAACAAGCTGTTCCAACGAGCTTAGGTCCTTGGTACCCCCCACCACCACTTCCGGAATTTACTCGAGCTACTAGACTTGCACCAAAGTCCCACTCTTTTACTGGGAAACCAATCAAGTGTAACCAACAACTTCTACTCTAATAGCTTCTTTTCTCGCACTTTCCGCCTGTGGAACTCCCTTCCGTATTCTTGTTTCCCTAATAGCTACAATCTCCAAGAGTTTAAATGCAACTTCAATTGTCATCTCTTGACCCCTTGATTCCCATCCTCCTTTTCACTTCGCTCTCACGCAGCTTTCTTTGCACCAATGTCCCCATCCTATTCTCACCCATTCTCCGACATCTATTGTGACCTGTTCTCCATTCTCTTCAACCTTCTATTGCGTAACCCCCTGCGCATCAGTGGCAGTACTGTTTTTCTTGGGGTGTGACGATTATACAAAAAGTATGCTCATGGGACGGATAAAGAGAAGGCGAGACAAAGTAAAACAACATGTGACATACTTGGTAGACTTGAGTAGATTGACGGTGGAAGCGGCGTTTGAGCAGGAAAACAAAAGAAGAGTTGTTAAGACCGACAAGGGATGGAGAGATGTAGAGGGCTATGATCACTTACGTCCGGAAGGAACACGGCACATAGAAGAATGTGGTATTATTGTACATATAGTATTGGAAGGTGATGGATGAGTTTTTGTGGTGAATGAATAAATTGTAATGAGTGATTACATCGGATTAGCCAAGTCTAGGATAGAAAGTGTTAACCAGCCTCACTCTCTTACCCGACGGCATTGTGTCACAATTATCGTATTATTGCAGTAAGAAATACACAATTCGTGTGTGCCACAGCTGACAAGGAATGCACACTGTGTTTTTTGTTTTGCTTGATTAGCATTATAAGAGTCAGGATTTTTGACGACGGAAATTTTTTTTTCCCCATCTCAACTGATTGTGTTTTCGGAGCACTAGGTTAAAGTCAAAGTCAACGCGGAAAGGAGGCGACTCTTCAGCAAAATTCGATGAAAGATAGGTGAATATTTCGCATTTGGTTCGCTAGAGTGTGTGTGGGGGGTAATTTAGAGTAGCACTTGGAGGTGATCTCGGATTCAGAACGACTGGGTTGTTATGTAATGTCTGTCCTACATTATGGCAGCGCATGTTCAACAATGTCATCATAGACGAAGGAAAGTCTTGATGCAAACGAAATGAGGTTCTACAGAAGGATGCTGAGGATATTAGAGACGAGGTTTTGGATGAAATAGGTATCAGTTTCCTTTTCGTGTCTAACATCAGAAAAAACGGCTGAAATTTTTGGGGCATGAAATGAGGAAGGAGAATATTACAGACGGGGTTTTGGATGAAATAGGTATCAGTTTCCTTTTCGTGTCTAACATCAGAAAAAACGGCTGACATTTTTGGGGCATGAAATGAGGAAGGAGAATCTGATGTTCACAAGACGGATAGAGATAAGGAGATACAAGGGAAAGTAACGCATGATATACTTAATGAGCTTGAGCAAATGGGTGGCGGAGCGGTGATTGAGTGGGATAACAAGAAAAGGGGTATTAAGAACTTCAACGGATAAGGGAGATGTGGAGGACCATGATCGCCTACGTCCTGAACGGACACAGCACATAGAAGGTGGTAGGAGTATATCATTTGACGACAGCTGAATATTTTACGGAGAAAATCTGTAATCTAGTATAGAAAGCGCATAAAATAGATAAAAATGTGCTCAGAAATTGAGACAAATAGCAGGAGATGGAAAGTGCGACACAGAGATCCGAAGGCGAATTGGCATGGCAAAGGACGCGTTCCAGAAGCTGGGTAAAGTACTAACACACAGGAAAATTTTACTAGAAACAAAGAAAAGAGTGCTGGATTGCTATGTGATGTCAGTTCTTCAATACGGCAGTGAATGCTGGACAATATAATCGGAAATGAGGACAAAACTGGAAGCAGCGGAAATGTGGCTCTACAGAAGGATGCTGCGGATATTGTGGACTCAGCCTGCAAGCAACGATGAGGTGTTGGAAAGAATGGCAACCAAAAGGAAATTAATAGTGAGCATCAGGAAGAGACAACTGAAGTTCCTGGGACACGCAATGAGGAAGGAGAGCCTGGAAAACCTGACACTGACTGGTCAGATAGAAGGAAAGAGAGACAGAGGAAGGCAGCGGATAACATATTTGCAGGGTCTGATCAGGTGGATGACGGAACGGAGGTTGCCAAGGAGTAACAGGAGCAAACATATTAAGAGCCACAAGGGTTAGGGAGACGTGGAGAACCATGATCGCCTACGTCCTGAAGGAACAGGGCACATAGAAGAAGAAATAAATAAGGCAGTAGAAACATAAATTCGGCAGTGATAATAATAATATTCCTCGAATTTGTCTAATCAGAAGATATTGTATATGTCATGGACACAGCTCAAAGAAAGACATTTAAACGGAAAACACTTCTACTGTTCATGAATGTGTAATTGAACAGAGCCATGAAGATTAACATTAAACCGATTGAGACAACAAGCACGGAAATACCACGGTGAATGGGATAGAATAAAAAGTCAGTTCCAAGGAATCGAGAGAAATACGGCACGGTATTGATACATTTTTTCTTGTTCACATATAAATTTGTCCTATTATATAATGTATGAGCCCGCTGAGAATAAGACCTGATCTCTGCACTCTTAGTATTTCAGAAAAAAAAGTAGTTGTTTATTAGATGATCAAAGTGCTAAAAAATCGACTGAGGCATCGTTTATTTTTACTTTTTTACCAGACAGGTTAATATTATGCAAAACATCGCAACACGAAGAAAAGCGGGAACCATAGCAAAATTATATCTATAATCTTGTTATATTTGTAGCCATCGCACAGTGAGAGGTGGTGGAAATGTAATAAAAATAATCGAGGCAAAATGTTTACACTGATTATATATATATATATATATATATTTTTAATCATATCACTCCGAGGAAGGCGGTAATGCCACTGATGCGCAGGAGGCTACGTAAGAGTGAAAGGATTGAAAAATAGAAAGCCGGAAACCACATCCCGAACAGGGAACAAGGGATGAGCCTCCTCACTCGTGGGTAGAGTGTGAACCGGGCGATATTTTAGTCTATCTACTCCAATTGAAAAAAAAAAGAAAGAAAAAATAACAGAGTGAAAAGATTGGTAAAAAAGAAAGCCGGAAACCACATCCCAAACAGGGAACAAGGGATGAGCCTCCTCACTCGTTCAACAGACGTGGGTGGAGCGCGAACCGGGCGATAGTTCAGTCTATCTACTCCAATTGAAAAAAAAAGAGTGAAAAGATTGGAAAAGAGAAAGCCGGAAACCACATCCTAAACAAGGAACAAAGGATGAGCCTCTTCACTTGTTCAATAGACGTGGGTGAAGTGTGAACCGGGCGACCTATAAATGTATATATATTAACAAAGATTAACGAAACTTGGTTACAAACAACCGACAATTGGAAATGATTTGTTTGAACATTATTTTTTTTATCGATACTCTTATTTAAGTAGATATTCTGTTTTTAATTAAACAGTATTATATATTTATATCTACCGGCCTGATTATTTACGATAAATTTTATTACGAAAATGTGCCATTCGGCAGGATTCGAACCTACCGAATGACACACATTTTATATATAAATTACTCAGTTTTTAATCCTAATAAAATTAGACCAATGCACATTTGTATTAAAAAGTGTTCAATACAATTATATTGTAGAACTTTTGAATATTTTACATTTGTAAACGAGTTATTACGCGACCTAGGTTTCTACCATGTGGTGTCTTCAGACGATTTGCTATATATATATATATATATATATATATATATATATATATATAAAGAGAGAAAAAGATAGTGCACATTGAGTGGTGGTGCGAATGTAATAAAACAGTGATCGAGGTAAAATTCATTCTATGAATAAATATAATTAACTTTAGAGTGTGTGTGTGTATATATATATATATATATATATAGCGAAGAAAACAGCGACTTACCTCGTCAAACCAAGCGACAGCGCGTCGCGTTATACTACGACGTAAAATGCGGCGAAAAAGAAAATTACATACCCAAAACAAGTCCGTCGCAGGAATCGTTATGGGAGTGTATGCAAATCTTTGGCAGGAATCGTTATGGGAGTGTATGCAAATCTTTGTGTTGTCGGCCAATGGAAAAAATTGATCGGCCGATAAAAGCAGTCGTTCTCGAAGCGAAGGTGGGGGGTTTGAACTGGTTAGGTGGATAGCAGTTGGCGAGATTGGGCCGGCGAGTTGAATTGTCAGCATTTTGCTTTTTCTGGCCCGAAATTCGAGCAATTTGCGAGAGAATATTTCCTACAATATATATACACACATACACTACAGTTAATTATATATAAGTCAGTTAAGTGCCATACATGATACATGCTTGGGTGATCATGTCTCTTTCGAGACATGACTGACTGATGATGTTCCCTCAGTATGCTGCCATCACTTTCTGCGGTAGACTGGTTGCCAACCAAGGCTATAGAACCAACTGTCTTGTTATTTAAACCATAGCTGGGGGATAAAAGAGTGGAAGCGACGGATTAATACATTTCGCAGGGGTATTTGCGAGTAACTGAATGTAACTAATTCAACTGAAATTCGAACTCGGCTCTTCAATTTCTCATTCCGAGACGATATCCATTGCGCCACAATGCATATACAGAATATTTACAAGAGAAAACAATATTGTCCTTATATGTATTCATAATTTACGATATTTATGAGAAAATATTTTCTACATATCTGGTTTAAAATGTTAGAACAAAAATCAAAATTGCATACTGGCGGTCAGTTTCGTATCTTAAATGACTGTCTATATATGCGTCTATCTATCTTAGGACATAGAAAAAAAGATCTTGGACCAGACAGGAAATCAAAGACGCACATATTTTAATATTTTGCCGTTTGTTTGCTCAGATTTTATAAAACTTCAAACACCCTCATATATGTATATATATAGAAAGAGAGAGAGAGAAATTGATATTCCGTTATGTATATAGATGTATATGTGGACACGTGTGTGCATATTTATACATGTTTACCTAATTATACTAAGAATATATATATATATATATATATATATATATATATATATGGTTAAATAAAAAAAAAGACAAGAGGAAAACTGTATTTAAATCACGGCAAAAAGACGAAATGAGTTTTTTTCTAAATTACGTATCCATAAACAGTGTTGGCAACTATAAAAACGCTCAGAAATCATTCAAAAAAGATAAACAGAATATTTTAGTTTGAGAATTTCTTCATGTGTAGTGCAAAGTCATGAGATGTTAAAATGAAGGGAATTCAACCGTTTTCTTTGGACTTTTTATTTTGTATGTTAGTCTGTTTTAGTATAATTTCCATAAGCAAAGGTGAGATTGGGGAAAAATCCGGGACGCAAATTGATGTTTTGGCCGGACTGGATATCACTGCTCTCGAGAACTTTTCTTCTGAACAAATTACTCTTTTTATTAGTGTGACATTTTGAAAATCGAAATCGTAGTTGAATTTTGATCTATTCATAAAAAATAAATTAATACACACAAAATATAAACAGCTATACATACACATATGCTGAGGTAAACACACACACATATATATATAAACTAGCACTTTAGCCCGGTTTCACTAGTTAAAGGAAGACTAAGTATAAAAAACATATGATGAATTTACATAGACATAGATAACAATGTAAAATGTTTCTATTGGATTAGAGTGGTAGCGTGAAAGGACACATACATAGATATAGATAATATAAAGTGGGGTGATCGATTCTATATTATAATAAATACATAGACTGATCACTGACTTTGTGGTGTTGTGATAATATATTTTTCAGTCCCTAATTTTGGCTTTCTGAAAAATTTCAGGGTGTCGTTACCGTTATAAAATTTTGATCTACATCTGAGCGCAACTCCCGTCGAACTAGACTGCAAAATGCAGACGCTAAGTCGGATCTATCAAACAAACAAATACTTACACAACGTCCACCCTCGTCATTTTTTCTTTTAATCATTTCACCCCAAGCAAGGAATTCCAAAGCCACTGTTGCACAGGGGGTTACATAGGGGAAGGTGATGAAAAAGAGTAATTAAATATAGGAAATGTCAGATAGAAAGTGATAGACGGGTAAGGATACCAAGGATGAGGGTTGGGTAGATGGGAAGAGTGTTTGAGAGAATGGATGTGAGTTAGTGTGTCAGGAGGTGTCTATTGACCTTACACTTAAACTCCTGGAGATTGTAGCTGTCGGGGAAGCAAGTATGTGGAAAGGAATTCCACAGGCGGGAAGTGCGAGAAAAGAAACTGTAGCAGTAGAAATTGCAGTTACATTTTATCGGTTTCACTGTAAAAGGTTAGGACCTAGTTGCTAATCTAGTATCTCGTGCAAATTCGTACCTAGGGAACACCAGTGATCTAAGTTTATCGGAGCAGAAGCCGTGAAAGTATTTATAGAAGAGACATAGGGAAGCCACGTCACGCCTGTGAGAGAGTGACAGCAGGTGGTCTGCCAAGTCGGTATCGATCACATTACAGACTCTCCGCTGTATTTTGTCAAGAACCCCGAGGAGAATAGCAGGGGCACCCGACCAGATATGGCAGCAGTATTCAATACACGGGCGGATGGTAGATTTATATATGTGCAGGATAGATTTAGACAGGAAAAACTTCCGGGCCCTGCACAGAGAACCGACTTTCATAGCAGCGAATTTAGCAATGGATTCGATATAGTCTTTCCACTTGAGGTCCGCTGAGAGTGTGAGGCCAAGGAGGTGTAGTGTTTTACTCTCTGGGAGGCAAGCCTGTTCCATGCTAATGGGAAGTAGGTACGATTGTCTATGATGGTTAATTGATAGCAGCTTCGTACATGCCTACTTGTGATCTTATGGCATCGGAGAGATAATTGATGTAGATTAGAAAGAGCGTAGGACCTAGGATAGAGCCTTGAGGGACACCCGCGTTTGTAGGGTAGTTCTGGAAGTCATGTCCGTTTAATACCACCTTCAATGTGCGGTTAGAGAGGAAAGATTGGATGAGGTCAAACAAATATCCAGTTATACTATAGCTCCGCAGTTTGCGTAGAAGATTCTGTCGAACACTTTAGAGATATCCAAGGTAACGGTTCGGCCTTTGCCATTCTTGTCGAGAACCTGGTATATATACTCGGTGATGGTTGTTAGCATATCAGCAGTAGACCTGGTGAAGCAGAAACCATAATGTTTGTCCAAGAGGAGCCTGTGGGCTGTGAGATGCTCCAAAGAAGAATCTGTAATGCGATCGGTCCCAATCTGGCAGCTCGACTCCAGCCATTTTCTTACGGACGGGATATTGCTTCCCTCCGTCTATTCTACAAATATTTTCATGAGTTCTGCTCCAACGAGCATAGCTCACTGAGGCCCCCTCCACAAGAATTTACTCGAGCAACCAGACTGGCAACATGGTCCCACCCTTTTACAGTTAAATCAACCAAATGCAGCCGGCATTTCTACTTCATCATCTTCCTGCCTGTGGAACTCCCTTCCGTATACTTGCTTCCCTGATGGCTATAATCTCCAAGAATTTAAATGCAATGTCAATTGCCATCTCTTATCCACTTGAATCCAGTCCTCATGTCTTTTCACTTGTTCTTTTCCTTTCTTACTCTACGCTAGCAACTGTCTTCACGCCGGTATTCCTGTCCTTCGCTTGCCCTTTTCTCCGACACCCCCTGTAACTGTTTCGTCTTTCTCTTCGCTCTCCTCCTGCTTGAAATTATGTAGCTCCCTGCACGCCAGTGGCGGTACCGCATTGCGTGGAGTGAATATATAAGAACATATACACATTTATATTAATGTACCTCCACTAAATTGCTGAAAAAAAAGGTCTGAAACTTAAAAACGAACTTTTTTTTATCAAAATGTTTGTTATTAAAAGAAATGATCAAAGTAATTTTAAATTATTTTTTGTATTTTTTAAATCTTTTGTAACATGTTCAAAAGTTTGATAATTAAGGATATGATAGCCTGAAGAAAACTTTTTTTTCAATTAATTCTATTTTAAAAGAATTGTTTTCGTTTTTTTATAATAATTTATAAAGTTTCAAAAATATTTTTAAAGTATTTCAAAAACTTTTTAAAGTCATTAAGTGAAAACTACATTTCCTAATCGAAAATTGAAAAGATTAATCGTTGAATCTTCCGTATTTTGAAAATAAATTTTAATTTTTTTGCGTATTGAAGTTATTTTATATGGTAATCTCTATGTACGGGAAAGGTCAGAAGGATCAACATGCCGCGATTAAAATTTTGTTTTAGTCTCAATTTCATGCTATAAATAAGTACTGTTTGTATAAATCAGATTGACGAAACATTAAGTTTGCTAATTTTCTAAAATTAACGTGCCACACATGTATATTTTATTTTTGCATGATTTTTAATACCTAGAATTATTTTTTGTTTACAAATGTGTCGATCGCTCAACAATTAAAAAAATTAACAAATCTCAAAATGTTAGAATCTAATCAATATATCTTCTATTTGAAATACACCAGAGTATTTTGCTTACTGAAACTAAAATAAAAGTTTCAATAAAAATTTTATTTTAAAAAAATTCAACTAAAAAGTTAGTTATTGAAAATGAGTGGCGGTATCTGATACACACACACACACACACACATATATGTGTGTGTGTGTGTGTGTGTGCATGCAAAATAGAAACTGCAACAGAATTGTACATTGTCTAAATAAAATATACAATGCACATATTCTAACGTAATGATTATATATGTAGGGAAATAATGACAGATCAGTAAAAACCGAGGCGATAATCCCCAAATTGTATCTATCTAAAATAAAATATGAAATAGAGAAAACTAGAGAGTTCAATGGATATTATCCAGAGCAATATGATACATAGAAAAGAAAATTCATTACATAATTAAAATATTATAAATACGAATTTATTGAAAAAAACGACATTCTCGTCTGACCAGAAGATACAAGAAGTATAGATATAAGGGCCTTGAATAAGTTCTCGCTCTTTTTTGACAGATGGCCTTCCCAGCACTGCGTGCGTGTATGGTAGCATATCTATGAGGAAGTCCTAAAAGTAAACTTGAAATTATTTTGATGTTGAAGGTAAAGAACGCTCCAGCGCAGAGATAAGTCTGAAGACGAAGAATTGGTGGTATTACTTCCTGAAGGCTTATGTCAAGCAGAAGCTGAATTTGCAGAATCATTAAAAGTTGATGACATGACAGTTTTGAAACTTTTTAATGTATTAGGAATGTTTCAAAAACAAATATTTTGGGTGCCGTACGAATTGAAACCGAGAGATATGGGACGACATCTTGTCACGTATGAACAGCTGCTTCAACGACAGAAAAACTCTCACATAAGACCTTTAGTGGAATAACTATATTGAATCCATAGCTAAATCCGCTGTTAAGAAAGTCGGTTTTCTGTGTAGGGCCAAAGAGATTTTCCCGTCAGAAACAATCCTGCACATATACAAACCTACCATCCGCCCGTGCATTGAATATTGCTGCCATATCTGGTCGGGTGCTCTTGCTATCCACCTCGGTGTCCTTGACAAAATCCAGCTGAGAATCTGTAATGTGTTCGATTCCGACTTGGCAGCTAAGATACAGTCGCTTTCTCACCGACGCAGCGTGGCTTCCCTGTGTCTCTTCTACAAATACTTTCGCGGCTTCTGCTCCGATGAACTTAGCTCACTGGTACCTCCTATATATGAATTTGCTCGAGCCACACGATTACTAACTAGGTCCCACTCTTTTACTGTGAAACCAATAAATTGTAAATGCAAATTCTACTCCACCAGCTTCTTTTCTCGCACTTCCCGCCTGTGGAATTCCCTTCCGCATACTTGTTTTCCTGACAGCTACAATCTTTAAGAATTCAAATGTAAAGTCAATAGTCACCTCCTGTCTCATTAACTTACATCCTATCTCTCATGTTTTTTTTCTCCGTTCGCCCCACTCATCAGTATTCTCTTCCTTCTCACACTCTCTTCCTGACACACTCTGTAACCTGTCACTATTGCTCATAACATCTCTCATATGTCACCCCCTGCATAACAGTGGCATTAAAATGCCTTGCTTGGGGGCTACACGACTATATATATATATATAAAATCATAGAAGATCGTGGGGTTAAACTCGGCCATGCATCAACATTGGCGTCATTCCGAATATCCATAGTTCGAATCTTCTGCTCTACATTTGTTGGATTAGCTATGTGTAGGTTTATTATGTGCTACTCAAACCGACCGAAACAATCACTGTTAACTATTGGTGCGTTTGAGCCGACAATTGAAGAAAAAGCAGCCGCTATACGAGCAGAGACACGACAAAGTTATTTTTGCAACATGACAACGCTAGGCTAGATGTTACAAAACGGGTGAAAATCTACTTGAAAAGGCTTAAATAGGAAGTCCTACCACACCCGCTGTATTCACCAGAAATTACCTCGTTCGATTATCACGTGTTCCGATGTATATCACATGGCCTGACTGAGCAGCATTTTTATTCTTATGAAGATTTTAAAAATGGATTTACTTGAGGTTAATCTCAAAGGACGGGTCGTTTTTCCGAGGTGAAATTCAAGTGCTACTAGAAAGATGAGAAAAAAGTAGTGGCTAGTGATGGACAGTGCTTTCAGTGCCATGTACTATCGTAATTTTTGTAAATATACATTACTTTTCATGAAAAATCAGCGAGTAATTATTCACAGTCCTCTTACATACACTAAATTCTAAATGAAAATTGAATTTTTTTTTTGTTATTACTTTTCAAAATTTTGCAAGGCAGCCAGGAAGCCTTTGCTTCAGCCAACCAATAAGAAGTGACTAGACTGGGGAAGAGATCACAGATCACAAAAGCTGGACACCAGAAAAGTTCATTTGATGCACATGATATTGTGCAGTATTAAAAATGAACCATTCTATTTCCGTTTAGAATTATCCATTAAGTAATAAATACTAAAAATAGTATGAAATACATCATTTCTTTTAATAAACTGGGGTGGCCTAATAATTATGGCCGGTATATGTATAAATGTGAAAAAAATAAAAAAAACAAAAACATACATCACTTACTTGCTACCTAGGTTTCGAACACGCCGATAATACTACTTTACCTGAATAGACCAGCGTGGTTAAAACCTAGGTAGCAAGTAAATGCTATGTGTTCGGTTGTTTGACATATTGGTAGCTCTGTATATTCACTTAATTTGTTTTGATTGTGCATCGAGCACTGTTTTTTTATCTACCGTCTGTTGATCCAACCAGCACCTATTTTATATGTATATAAGTTTGTTCATTAACTAAACTATTTATTTTTATTATCTATTATATATATATATATATATATATATATATATATATATATATATATATATATTCTAAACATATGCTGTTAAATATAAGAGACAATGAATGTCTATTATGTTTAACCATGAGCCGTTCTAAACGTCGTATTTTTACTTTAATTTCAGTTGAAAATAAAGACCAAAATTCTCCAACATCCCCTCGGACCTATCATTTCTCAAATACCCATACCAATATATAACCTCTCCAAAACACTTAAACTAATTACTCCCTATCTTCCTGGTAAATATAGTATTAATTCCACGGACGAATTTTTACAGATTCTCCATTCCGTAAAACCTAAGAATCAAATAATTGCATCTTTGGAAACAATTGACATCATTATCCGTGATGTATACAATCATGGCTACTCTCCCATCAATCAATATTAAACCCACTATATTAAAAAAAAACTATTATTAGCATGCACCACACAAGTACCCTTTCACGATCCCTTAGGCAATATTTATACACAAATAGATGGTATTGCGATGGGATTTCCTTTAAGTCCCCTCTTTTCTAATTATTATATGGCAAATCTAGAAAATAAAATAATTAATGACAACAATAAACCCTACAGATGACATCTTTGTTTTAGCTAAGAATATCGATCAAATTAAATATCGTGAAAACAAATTTGAAAGTCACTCCGTCCTCAAATTTACATTAGAACTTAATATTAATAACAAACTCCCATTCCTTGATGTATTCATTGATTCTAGCAGACATAAATTTACTACTTCTCTATATAGGAAACCAACTAGCATAAATTCGTGTCTTCTTAATTATAATAGTGAATGCCCCAACGATATAAGTTAGCTGTTACAAAAACTTACTTCAACGCACACAAATGATATCTTCTTCCAAATCTATATTTTATAAAAATTACACAATATTAAGCAAACACTTGTCAATAATGGATTTTCTAACTCCGTTATTGATCAACAAATTAAAATGTATCTCAACAAAATTAACAATACCTCTAACAATAATGATAATAATAATCATGGTTTACATCAAAATAAACACTATTAACTTATACTATTGCAACCAAATACATAATAATTATAAACAAGATGAAAAAGCTCTCAAAAACATAATACGTCGAATTGTTAAACCAGTGGAAAGTAATAATCAAATTTAACTCATTATATATTATAAAAAGTTTAAAACAATTGACCTCATTGTCTATAATAATCCAACAAGCACTAAACTAAATTCTCTACAAAAAACCAATGTAGTGTACCAATTTACATGCCCATTCAGAGATTGCATCTCTGATACTAATCAAAAACCTAGTACATATTGGTTTTACTACAACCACGCTCTCCCGTAGATTTACATATCATGTTTCTGATCAGAGTACTATTAAACAGCATTTCTCTGAAAAACATAAACATGTAGGTAATATCAGACAGATTTTGGTCAACAATACGGTGATCCTTACTCATCCACACAGTAAGAGGAACCTGCAGATATTGGAGGCCATGTACATCAAATCGAAACAACCAACACTCAATCAAATCAACTTTAAAACAGGAAATAACACATTACATTGCATTTGACTACATGGTTTTTTGTCATTTCGCGCTATCCCGCGGTGTGACGTCATAAAACCGCATCGCAAACTTAAGAACTGCGTTTATTATTTTTGGTAACTATTGCCGTTGCCAAGCGGAGTTTTATGTCAACACAAAATAAAATCGTCGGTGATGGTGGATTTTATAATATTTCAGTTGAAACAACCTCTCTGAAGATGGCTCATGTTAGCCGAAAGCTTAGAAGAAAACCAATAAATAATTATCCAAATGTTGGAGAATTTTTGTCTTTATTTTCAAGTGAAATTAAAGCAAAAATACGACGTTTAGAACGGCTCATGGTTAAACATAATAGACATCTATATTATTCTCGATAGAATAGGAATCCTGATAGGTATCTATGCTCATTTTCTTTCTTTCTGTTTATGCCTCTCACTCACTCACTCTAAGTCTTTTCATTATCTATCTCCATCAGTGTTTTTTTAAAATATTTTAATGTTTTCATTAACTGTCTATCTATTTATTTATTATCTATATATCCATCAATCTATCTATTTCAAAAATAGATAAAATATCATATAACAACATCTAACTTACATATATGCAAATGAGATCAGATAATTTAATAAAACAAAAACTTTTTATCAGCAAATTTATATTATCTGCGAATCTCATTTAGGTGTGAAACTGTTAGTTGCTACAGATGGTTAAATGAGATATTAACTGTCTATATCTATAAATAGTATCTCCCATTGAAAACTATGTACTCCATTATATAAATGTAAATATACAGTATTATATATATATATATATATATTTGTTGTCATCCGCAGACAGATCTGTTTCGCGGTATCACAGCTCATCAGTACGGTTAGACTCCGATTGCTACACAACCCAGGCTCGAAACCCGACCGATTTGGCGTCAGTCGGCGACTCTACCCCTGGGCCACGTGGCGTTCGGTGGAAGAAGGCCGTCCTTTTAGCACGTATCATATTACGCGCCCAATAGCTAGAGTGATCAAATTCATTTTTACTGAATGAGCGATACGTACACGCTAGAGTGGCTACTGTTTTTCAAAGTGTCCCTTTCTTCTAGAGTGCTCAATCAGGGTGTGATAGCGTAATTATTGTCATCCGCAGATACATCTGTTTCGCTGTGTATCATATATATAAGCATTAATTTGTATATCACTTTTAATAGCTTATGAACCCTTTATGTCTTTTTGTGGTTATTTAAACTCCAAACATAAAATATGCGCGTATAAACACAAACACACACACACATTATATATATATATATATATATATATATATATATATATATATACACTTGCATGTCTATATTAATATATTTTCTAAACATATACTGTTAAATAAAAGAGACATGTCTTATGTTTAATCATGAGCCGTTCTAAACATTCATTGTCTCTTAATATATATACTTTTTAATCATGTCACCCCCAAGCAAGGCATTCCACTGCCACTATAGCGCAGGGGGTTACATAGGGCCATAGACGAGTTAGGAATGTACATAGGAGAAGAGTTGGAAAGAATGGGTGTGGGTTAGTGCGTTAGGAGGAGTCTATTGACCTTACATTTAAACTCCAGGGAGTTATAGCCGTCGGGGAAGCAATCATGCAGAAGGGAATTCCACAGGCGGGAAGTGCGAGAAAAGAAGCTGTTGGAAGTAGAAATTGCGGTTACATTTCATCGGTTTCACTGTAAAAGGGTGGGACCTAGTTGCCAATCTAGTATCTCGTGCAAACTCACACCTAGGGGGCACCAGTGATTTAAGTTCATCAGAGCAGAAGCCATGAAAGTATTTATAGAAGTGGCACAGGGAAGCCACGTTACGCCGGTGAGAGAGTGACTGCAGGCGGTCAGCTAAGTCGATATCAATCACATTACAGATTCTTCGCTGTATTTTGTCGAGAAGCCCGAGGAGAATAGCAGGGGCACCCGACCAGATGTGGTAACAGTATTCAAAACACGGGCGGATGGTAGATTTGTATAAGTGCAGGATAGATTCAGACGGAAAGAATTTCCGAGCCCTGCACAGAGAGCCGACTTTCATAGCAGCGGAATTTAGCAATGGATTCGACGTAGTCATTCCACTTTAGGTCCGCTGAGAGTGTCAGGCCAAGCAGGTGTAGTGTTTTACTCTCTGGGAGGCATGCCTGTTCCATGCTTATGGGATGGAGGTGCGGTTGTCTGTGGTGGTTAATTGACAGCAGCTTCGTTTTGGAAGAATTGAATTTTACGAGCCATTTCCTACCCCAATTCCACCACGGATTGGAGGTCCTTTTCAAGCTCAACCACGAGGTTCGCCTTGTCATCAACACGAAATTTTTGATTAAGGTGAGCGAATACTGTGGCATCATCGGCGTACATGCCTACTTGTGATCTTATGGCATCGGGGAGATCATTGATGTAGATTAGAAAGAGCGTAGGACCTAGGATAGAGCCTTGAGGGACACCCGCGTTTGTAGGGTAGTTCTGAGAGGCATGTCCGTTTAAAACCACCTTCAGTGTGCGGTTGGAGAGGAATGACTGGATTAAGTCCAACAAAAGTCCAGTAATGCCGTAGCTTCGCAGTTTCCGTAGAAGGCCGGCATGCCATACTCTGTCGAATGCTTTAAAGATATCCAGAGTGACATTTCGGGTTTCACCATTCTCGTCGAGAGCCTGGTATATATACTCGGTAATAGTCGTTAGCATATCAGCAGTAGACCTGTTGAAGCGGAAGCCATCCTGTTTGTCCGAGAAAAGCCCGTGGGCCGTGAGATGCTGAACGACCTCGGCATTGATAATGGCTTCGAACACTTTGCCGAAGATCGGAAGAAGGCTGATAGAGCTGTAATTTGCGAGTTCCGAGGGTTCACCAGTGTTCTTGAATATTGGAACCACAGAAGAAGACTTCCAACAAGCAGGAAAGCAGGAGGAAGATAGGCAGAGGTTGTAGAGCTTAGAAAGGACAGAGGAGAGTTCAGGGGCACATTTCCTCAAGACTATGATTCGGATTCTGTCCCCACCACTCGCTTTGTGAGGGTCAAGTTTTGAGATTATGCTAGAAATCAGCGAGGGCGTGATGTGGATGTCATTTAATTGGGCCTCAGTTCTAGATGGGAAATCGGGTGTCTGGACTCCAGAAAAATCCAGACACGAATTGCTCGAGAATCTACGGGCAAAGCATTCGGCCTTGTCCGCTGAGGAGGTGAGGACCTCAAACTCGTTGATTAGTGGCGGTATTGAGGACTTACTCTTGTTGAGCACGCTTTTACAGAGGCGCCAATAGTCTTTGGCTCCGAACTTAGAGGATGCTATTTGCTGCTTCAATCTGGCAGCAAACAGCATTTTAGCTTCGTTAAGTATCTTTTTACACTTATTACGAGCTGAGGCGGAAAGGCGCCTGTTTTGGTCCGACGCGTGGCTACGATAAAGCCGGAAGAAGTGATTCCGGTGGGTAATGGCGGCCGAGCAAGCGGGCGAGAACCAGGGAGACGAATGGGATTTAAGCTGAAATTTTCTGGCAGGGATGAAAGCATCGATATCAGCCTTAATCCAGGAGGAGGCCTCTGATGAACAGTTTTCGATGGGAAGACTAAAAACATTGTTCCAAGGGACGTCACGGAACGAATCCCAGTCTGCTCTTTGATAGCAGTAGGATATTCTGCTGGTCTGGGTTTCTTGGGTAGGGGTGGAGTGGAAGGAGATGTTGACAGAAACTACGGCGTGGTCAGAATTTCCGAGAGGGCAGAGCTGTCTGGTGGTGCAAGAATTTTGGGTGGAAGTGAAGCAGAGGTCTAGTAGCGAGTCCCTTCAGTTAGGGCTATTATAGAAACGCGTGGGCAAGTCCACCACTTGCGTAAGGGATTGGGAAGATTGAAAAATTAAAGGTGTGGACACCAGCAGTGTCGGTTACAGTGTTTTCGAGCCACTTAGTGTGGTGGGCGTTAAAGTCAACAAACACGAAAATATGGGCAGATGAGTGAGAAGAAATGGCCTTGTCGATATTCTCAGAGATGCTGTCAAGTACTGAACAGAGGAGGATGGAGAGCGGTAGAGGAAGAAGAGATAGCTAAAACAGCATATGTTTAGAAAATGTGTGTGTGTATATATATATATATATATATACAGGAAATAATGACAAATCCTAAAAATCCATGTAATTAATATAAAAGATTAAATAAATAAAAATAAAGAGCTCAATGAATACATCACATAATTAAAAGTTTATAAATCTTAATTTATTTCGGCAGTCATGTAAAACACAACTGTCTCGTCAGATTAGAATAATCAAATAGTTTGATTTAATTCAAAATTTAAAAAATATAGATTAGCTCAGAGAAAAAAATATTGTGGTTAGATGGAGGGTATATACAGTACTGTACAAAAGTATTAGGACAAAAACTATTTTATCTTTAATGAAGCATATTGACAGAAAAACAATTTAATTAAAGTAATTTTATTTCATTTACGTAAAAAATGATTTAACAAGAAACAATACTTTTTATAAAGTAAATCTAATATTTAGTATAATAGCCTTTTGCTTTTATCACAGCCTTCATTCTGTCAGGTATTGATATCACAAGCTTCGTCAATGTATCTAACGGTATCTCCTGCCAGGCAGATGGTATTTGTTCCCAAAGTGTGTCTTGCGAAGTAACATTAGATTTATCAATTTTTTATCCAAAATATCCCATGGATATTCAATAGAATTGAGAACAGGGCATTGTGGGGCCAATTCAAATTCTGAAGCCTTCCTTCTTCCTTTTTAGTGAAATAATTCTTACAAAGGTTTAGCTTTTCATCCTGTATTTGAATTTCAGTGAAGCTTTTGGGAAAAATCAGCCCTGTCCTAATACTTTTGCACACTACCGGTAGTGTGCAAAAGTGTTAAGACAGGGGTGATTTTAAACTTCATTTTGATGCATCATAAAAGATAAAATAGTTCGTGTCCTAATACTTTCACATAGTACTGTATACATATCTGTCTAATCTAAACTTATTTATTAATACAACTTTGTGTGTGTGTGTGTGTGTCTCCGTTACCTATAGACTCCGAAACGGCTGAACCGGATTTTCTTGAAAATTTTCACAGTTGTACTACAAGCATCTGCGAGTGTTCTTAGCTAGGTTTTTTTGTCGAGGTACCCCCGATAAATACCGAAAATTGATAATCGAAAACATCGGGTTTTAGAAGAAGTGGTTCGATTTTAATCAAATTTGATATACTCATAGACAAAGACTTAAACGATATTCAATCAGTTTCAAGGTTGCTGTTCTTACAATAGTGCAGAAAATCGATTATATATATATATATATATATATATATATATATATATATATATATATATATATAAATAAAAGGCAAGATGTTTGTTTGTGTGTCTGTTTATCTGCCTGTATTTTTTCAGCTCTTTTATTTTAGTTTTTGCTTCGGTTTTGGCTCTAAGTAGGTATAATTGTAGTTCTTAGTCTCAGCCATGATACCATTTACTCAGAGAACTTATTTAGCCTTGAAAATTCAGTTTACGACGAAAAAGACTTATTTGATATCGATACCAGGAAATCAAAATTTGACTTACATCCATTCATTTTTCTTTCAGTCTACAGTTTAGCTTTAAATGGAAACAGCTATTGCTTTTTAGTCAACGTCCAAAGAGTCTAAGCTCCAGGACCATGGATTAGTTTTAAAGCTTTCATTACACCCGAGAAACGCCGGGCTATACCGCTAGTATATATATATATATATATATATATATATATATATATATATATATACACACACTCCCTACCTAGAGTGGCTCTATAATATCTGTAGATATATCACCGAAGTTAAGCAACGTCGAATCGGGCAATGTCTAGAGTGCTGACTGCTGGGGAATACTACGTGCTGTAAGAAATGCAAGAATATTTTTTGCGAACATTGCAGAAACATTTTTGGGAATATAACAATGATTTTCTAGATACATGTCTTACTATATAACTCCTAGCATGGAACTGAAACAGATTTATACTTTTCGCAATGTTATTTGCATGCATATATATATGAATTTACTTAGTGAAAATTAGAGTTGGCACATCGTTGACCACCTAGTGAGGATCGATCTCACCGAGTTGTAGTTATGGATATGGGGAAACACGATTTATTTAGTATAACTTATATGTGGTACAAGTCTGAAAATATGAGGTTCGAACTTGCTAAGTTTTGCTTTAGTGGGACGTGTGTGTGTGTGTGTCTGTGTGCAAAGCATTACGCCACGTCTAAGTGCCCATGTACGTGTAGATATAGGAAGAAAACTTCTCGGCAGGTCGCACTTCACAAATCACAAATATATATATAATAAATCATACTTTAGAATATGTACGTACTACAATCTACTACAAAATGCACATTTTATTTCGACATTGAAAGAACATCTCATCAGGTAGTTAATAATGATGGTAATAAACGTTATTTTTTAAAAGAAAATTTATAAAAATTCACTTCCATTTTGGAAAAGAATTTCGTACGAGGTAAAGAGGATAAGAAAGATAAGAAAACAAAAAGAGAAATGAAAAAAGGGGGATGAAGAAAGCGGAAAAAAGAACACAGGAAATAAAAAATGGAAAACAAGAGAGAAAGAAAAAAAACGAGAGGAAAGAGCCAATGAAAAGCAGTTCAGAGAGAAATAGACCCCAAATTTAGGTAGGAAGTAAAATATAGGCATGTACATATACCGGTCACGCGACATCAGGGCTTAATAAAGAGAAAAAAGTGAGAGGGGAAAGAAAGTGAGAAAATTTACAGTCGAAAGACAAAGGTGGGGAGACAAAAAAGACAACAGGAGCTGCAAAGAAATAGAAATTTCTAACTTTGGCTGGAAATATATTGTAGATAGATACATTTGTTTGTAACATTGTATAAAACTAAATCCTTTGGCATTTAAAAACTATGAAATCACATACACAAACATAGGAATTATTAAAAAAGCGTAGATTGTAGCTTGTGCACGTTGTAAAGTATAATTTATAATAAATATTCATTGCTCTATCTTTATATTGAGCACTATTTTGAATTAATGTTTTGTTCGTTGCAAATACTTTCTTCGTTTCTTATTCATTTGGATATGTATATATATATATATATATATCTCCACACCACTTTCTTAAAAATTCTAACGGTCAACACACGAGACTTATTCCCTTATCACTAACCCCCACCAACATCCCACACACAAGAAAAGAGGCTTTCCATTCCTATCTATACCGCCTGAAGAGACATTGAAATTTCAATGTCGAAACAAATGTACGATTTGTAGTGTATATATATATATATATATATATTATGCATGTATGCATTTCTGTTGGTATGCTGTAATAATTGACAAATTTGCACATTAGTAGTCGTCTGAGCGTCAAATTTGCTTGCCATTACTCCAGACAAGTCTCCCAGCGCATATACACATACGCATCGAGGGATTTGTGGTGAACACGGTCCTAGACGAAGCAAGAGATTTGGGTTGCCTGTGTCTTTTGTGGTCGCGGAGCGAGTGCTGGCCGAGTCAAACACCATGGCGGCAAAGCCGAGAATGACTGTACGCGTGCGCAGGAAAACCGAAAAGGATACTTACACGTATGCAAATCATGGACGGCTCGAGAGAGATAAATGGAGCCCCAATTTGACAGGCGGCAGTTTTTTTTTTTTGCGAGCCGTTAGAAGAAGATATGTAATGACATGTTCAGAAAGCAAGGACGCCAAATTGAACCAGCGGTATCTTGACTTCTACAAGTGACTTCGTAACAATAGAGACTTGTTCAAACTATATATATATATATATATATATATATATGTGTGTGTGTGTGTGTGAACATCTTTATGGATGCGTTCGAGATATATATATATGTATATATATATATATGAAGCTAGGATGCTCATACAAAAAAAATCAAATAAAAATAGAATGTATAGATGATGCAAAGTTGTTACTCGATGTTCATACTTCCATTAAACCTTTTCTTTGTTACAAAATGTACAAACAATCGATGAGAGAAATCCAAATTAAAAACTCCGACTAGAAAGTCTGTTAAGTTGGCAAAAAACTAAAAAAAAAAAAAAAAAAAAAACCAACAAAAAACACCCCACACCGTGTAAAATTAAATAAAAAAATATAAAGAAAATATAAATAACAAGAAAAAAAAAGAATTAAATAATTCCATTGACGTTAAACAATTCCTAACCATCAAAAAGACTTCAAGAATTTTAAAGTGCTTATCAAATACATCTTCCATTAGGCACGCACGTGTGGTAGTAGCTCACTGGGTAGAGAGTAAGACTGGCGTGTGGAATGAAATCTGCCGTTCAATTTCCAATCATTGAAAATAGTTTGTTTGAAACGTTATAAAAACACAGCAGATAAAACGCAGTTATGTTGTCAATAAACTTTCCTCTGTACCA
The DNA here is from genome assembly GCA_037127315.1 of Ascarosepion bandense. Classification (NCBI taxonomy): domain Eukaryota; kingdom Metazoa; phylum Mollusca; class Cephalopoda; order Sepiida; family Sepiidae; genus Ascarosepion; species Ascarosepion bandense. Next base: position 1,872,133 of record JBBBDQ010000775.1, read on the forward strand.
AATAAGTACGTTTAACGACAAAGTAAATTATTGTAAACGAGTATTTCTTTTTGGCCTTAGAAGCGAACGCGGAGAAAATTTAATCTCTGAGCTATAAGTCAAACTTGGAAATCGGACCAGCAGCAGATAAATATTTTAAAAGAAAGCTCCAAGAAATTAAATTAAATAAAGTCATTATAAACGTCACTTCCATGAGACAAACATAGAGGATTTGAAAACTACCCTTCTTTATTCGCATTTTGAAGACTTCTTTTAATATAATCAGTTTGCGTCGCACTTATACTGATAACAACAGCTGAAACTGTCATAGTCACATTTTGGCGGCCTGCGGCCATATAAGATTGAAACACTGGTTAACATTGTTTACATTATTCGGACTATATCCTCATTTTACTGTCATGTTTACGAGGTTTCGACTGCTGTACGTTCCGGCCTTCTTCAGGTGCTAGGAATTTCGGACCGAATCTTTTATTACGATCACTGGAGTATATCATTCTCATTCCTTGTGCGAAGCCACTTCTAGTAGCCGTGAGTTATCTCCCTCTAAGTTATTTTTTCACTGGTATTGAACTCACAATAACAATAGGGATAAACAAATCAGTCCGAATAATGTCAGTCAGTCAGTTAAGTGCCATACGTGATACACGTTTTGGGCGATCATGTTTCGAAAGAGATATGATTGACTGGGCAGAAGATTATCCAGCAGTCGATTGCCATTGTCTTCTGAGAGAGACTGGTTGCCTGACGAGGTTATAGAACCCAATCTGCCCTGTTATTTAACCCATAATTTTAGGGAAAGACGGATTAATACCTTTCCCAAGGGTATTTATGCGTAAGTGAATGCAGGGAATTCAACTGGAATTCGAGCTCGGTTCCACGATTTGTCGTTTTGAGTCGATATCCACTGCACCTCAAAGATAGTGTGAATACTACATCATCTCAGAAGTATAGAAAATACTGAAACACTGGTTCTCGTACAATCACCAAAGCAATGTCAAACCTGGTCAGTACATAGATGGGAGACCACTTGGAAATACCAGGTGCTGTAAGACAGGATGTGCAGATAGCATGGCCTATGGACATATCACGTTGAAACACCAATTCACGTACAATCACTGAAGTTAAGCAACGTCGAGCCTGGCCAATGCCTAGAGGAATGACTGCTGGGGAATACCATATACTGAAAGACTTAATGTGCTGGTGGTATGACTTATGACCTTGTCACGTTGAAACAACGATTCCCGTAAGATCATCGAAGTTAAGCAACGTTCACCTGATCAATACCCAAATGGCTGATAACTTTGGAGATACCAGATTCTATAAGATTCTATGTACATGTAGTGTAATAGATAATGGCACGGAACTGAAAATAGGTCAGCCTAAATCCAATTTCCGCCAAGTTCCGCCAAGTTCATTAAATTTACTGACATGCAAATAACCTTGGGAAAGATTTTATTCACCTGTTCTCCCCCAGCTATGGACTAATTAGTAAGATTAATATCAGTAAAACATTATCACCCAAACATTTTACAATCTAAAAATAATTTTTGGCTTTAAGTAAAAAAAAAAAGAAAAGGTTGATCATCCGTAAAAAACAAACTAATCAATTAAATTAGGGCCTAACCAAGCTATTGTATGGGGGCTGATTTGCGCAAAATACTCTCATTTGTTACTTGCTATAAAGAAATGTAAAGCCGTCACAAAAGAGGGTAATTACAGATTCGGGTATAAATTGGATCAATGTCTTCTTTGACTTAAGTACACAACGAAATGATGCGCAAATCAGCGTCGAAATATCAGTCAGTGCCACACACTTATGCGATCATGTCTCGAAAGAAACATGACTGACTGAGCAGAAAATTTTCCCACGGTATGTTGCCTTTACTTACTGCGGTAGACTGGTTGCCAACCAAGGATATAGAACCTAATCTGTCCTGTTATTTAATCCATAGCTGGAAGGAGAAACGACGGATTGATACCTTTTCCAAGGGTATCTGTGCGTAAGTGAATGCAACAAATTCAACTTGAATTCAGACTCGGCTCTCCGGTTCCTCATTCTGAGCCAATAGCCACTGGAACACAACGGTTAAACGGCTCCTCACAATAGAATATGAATATAAACATTTGTGATAAAATAAGATAAACGATAACACCCAAAAAACGATCTGTTTCTTTATACAGTGTGTTTCTAGAGAGTCTACGTCGCTACATAATTGAAATAAATTCGAGGTTTAAAGTAGGTTTAACGGCAATACCGTGGAAAAATTACCCTAGGGACTTCCTTTTTTGGGGACGCCCCAGACTTCTCAAAGAGAAGTACTGCCTGGGTTGGGAAGGTTTCCTGGGGCTTGGGTTTAGTCTGTCAGTTAAGTGCCATACGTGAGACACGTTTTGGGCGATCATGTCTCGAAAGAGATATGACTGACTAGGCAGAAAATTATCCCGGAGTAGGTTGCTATTGCTTTCTGCGGTAGACTGGTTGCCAGACAAGGCTACAGAACCCACTTTGTCCTGTTATTTAACCCATAACTGGAGAAAAGAGACGGATTAATACCTTTCACCAAGGGTATTTGTGCGAAAGTGAATGCAAAGAAATTCAACTGGAATTCGAACTCGGCAACTGGATTTGTCATTCCGAGTCGATATCCATTGCACCACAACGCACATCTTCCAGCTTGGGCTTAATATTCCTTATAGATGAATATTCGGCATTATCGCTTTTTTTTCCAGTATTGATGGAGATTTAATTTCTGACTTTTTGTTTGATGTAGAGTGGAATGGTAACATCTTGATTATATTTTTTTTTCGTCGAGTTACATGTGTTAACCATTTTAGTTGTTGCTGCTGCTGAATGTCTTCAAATAATGTGGTTTGTATTCTAATAATAATAATAATAATAGAGTATTTTATGAAATAAGATATGATGTATTAAAATAAAAAGTTCTATCTGAGGATTTTAGTCATGAATTTAGTTTCCATCTTTGTAGAATTGGTAGATAATTGGTGGTTTATATAACAGCCTGGGAGATTCCATTCTGCTACCCAGGCAAGTCTATTCTGTAAGCTTTGATAGGCTGACGATGGATATTGTGCTCAATAAATGTCAGCACAATATCCGCCTTATGACCACTCAAAAAAGAGACATATGAAAGTGTTTAGCTAGGTATAGGATAGTTTCAGAAGACCACCCTCTACCCCCCTTTACGACCTTGTGCCGCATTTTTTGTGCTTTTACGAAAATAAATATTCACTCAAAAAAGGGACATGTATTGAGATGCAACCCTGTTTATTTTTGTCTGCCAACTGGACGCTAGTTGGAAACATCAGGAAGGTGAGTCTCGCACTCTTAATTGTTCATCTTGATATCTAAATAGTCATGGATAATAAGCAAGTTCTGTTTTAGTTTGAAATTTATGAAATCTTTCTCTGAACATTTTTTTTTAGTAAAACGTTCCTCATGTCCAGTAACTTTTATCGCTATATCCAGTATTGATATCAGTTTTCCTTGTAGTCTTCATTTTGAATTAGAGTAGAATGTTAACATTTCTATTATATTATTATTTTCTCTTCGAGTGAGATGTGTTAACCATTTTAGTTGTTGCTGTTATTGAATGTCTTCAAATAATGCGGTTTATATTATTTAGTACTATTCTTAGTGATTATGTAGCGCCTGCCCACAAGGATCGAAGAATTATTGTCCTCGTGAAGTCATTTCAATAAACATAGATCAAGGAAAAAAAGACAAAAATTTCGATATTTTTATGTGATATTACAATTCGAATCAACCATTTATTCAAACTTTTTTTCACTTTTATCATTGCGAGCTTTTTACTTGATATTTTTCTCTTAAAATATTGTTTCATAACAATGATATTCTATTTATATTCGGTTTGATTGAAGACATGCGGATAAATGAAATGTTCTTTTGTAGAAATGACATCCGTTGTTCTGCTGAATGAAACCAGGCCAAAAACAATTGCACTTTCTTCCATTGTTTAAAAAGATATTGCTGTAAATTTTGTGTGAATGAAGAATTGCAGCAATCCCATGATCCTCTATATAAAAGTAATTGAATGAAAATTTAGAATATTCTACATAAACATCCTTTCCATAGAAAATAGACGAACAATAAATTGTAATCTTTTGAGACTCGGAGCTTCATGTTCAATCACCGTTAGTTCATAGACCGTACGTTGATTTTTTTTAAAAACATTTCTTGAAAGATATTTCATATTTCCTTCTTCTTCATGTGCCGTGTCCCTTCAGGATGTAGGCGATCATCAACTTCCACTTGGCTCTGTCTCTTGTCGCGCTCAATAATTTTTCTCTTGGTATCTCTTCTAAGCCCCTCTCCTCCATCGACCATTTTCTTAGACTTAATAAATACGTCTAGCGCTGCTTTCCCTGTCTCTACTTCCATTTATCCGACCTGTGAGTATCAAGTTCTCCAGACCTTCCTTCCTCAGTATGTATCCCAGGAACCTCATTTGTCTCTTCCTGATATATATCAGTTTCTTCTCGTTTGCATCCTTTCCTACATCTCATCGTTGCACATGTGCCCTGTCCATGATATTCTCAGTATCCTTCTGTAAAACCACATTTTTGCTGCCTCAAGCCTCTCCTTCATCTTTGATGAAACTGTCTAGCATTCACTTCCATACAGAAGGACAGATATCACATAGCAATCCAGCACTCTTTTCTTTGTTTTTAATGAAATTTTCCTGTCTTTCAGTACTTTGCTTAGCTTCTGAAAAGCGTCTTTGGTCATGCCAATGCGTCTTAAGATCTTAGTTTCGCATTTTCTATCCTCAGTCAAAACACTTCCCAGGTATATGAATTCCTTAAACTTTTAAAAATCTACATATTCATTCAGAACATCTTCGATCATGACTTTCCACAGATTACTTTTTCTTTATAATATGTGAACTCTCTTTCATTGTTCAGAAAGCTAACGTAATGCTTCCATTTGCCTATTACACAGTTTTTGAATTCAGAAACGTTTCCTTTCTTTAGATTGGGTTCCAACCAAGACTAGAGAGCACAGTCTACTCTGTTATTTTATCCATAACTGAGGGTATTTGTAAAGGGAAATTCATACCATTTCCAAGAGGATTGATAAATACAACAATTTACCATAGAATTTGAGTTCGTTTTGTGTTGGTCACTGTTACACAAACCACACATTCAATTTCATAGAATATGACACATTGTTATTCTAACTTTTGAGCAAGTCAACCAGATTGTGTTTTTCGAAGTTGCGAGTGAAAAGTAAAACGATGGACAAAAGATAAAACCAAGACTGATTTTTTTTTTGTAATTTATTTTAAATTATAATATTTCTTTTATGAATAAAAATAAACTCTAATGTAACTATTTTAACTGTAGGTTTAAAGTTGTTTTTTTTACCATAACGTTCACTCGAAACAAAACTATCTTTCGTTGAACACGTTTAATGCAAGTTTTCAGAAACACTTCAATTTTACACCGTTTAACACATTTAATGCAAGCATTTAGAAACATTTTAATTTTATACTGTTGAACACGTTTAACCTAAGCTGTCAAAAACATTTAAGTATCAGATAGTTAAACATGTTTAATGCAATCTTTGAAAATAATTCAGTTTCACACCATTGAACACGTTCGATGCAGACTCGGATACGGCTTATATTTTGTTTACTATTTAATTAAAACAGAAGTTAAGATTTTTTTCTTTATTGTTAATAATTCTGAATTTATTTGTTAACCATTTCACACCAAACAATTTAATAAAAACTAAGATACAAATAGGTTACCGAGTGTGAAAGAAGCAAAGAGGATAATAGAAGAACAGACTAGAAGGAAACAAATGACGTTTAGCATTGCATTTAGAATTTGAAAAAAATTGTTGCTGACAGGAAAAACAAAACAAAAAAACAAAAAGAAGCCGGAAGAGAGTTTCACTCACAAGAAATGCGGAAGAAGAAATTATAAAGATAGAACTTTTGCATACAAAGAGAAATTTCAACTGTAAAATGACGAGACCTTGCTACCAATCTAGTACTGCACTGAAATTCTTGACGTCGAGATACCAGTGAAAAAAACTAATCCAAACATTCAGCGCGTACACCCCATATATATAAAGAGGCATTCAAATTATATTCCATCATAGCCTTAAAATCTTTAAAATCAAGTGAGAGTATTGTCCAAAGTTTTTGACCTTCTTATACATTTAAATATATAGTTGCAGCATTCTGAAACCCAAACCTTACAAATTTGCTCCCAACACAACATTGTCGTCAAATGATGAGCGCTTATTCTTCGAAACTTCAGTTCTGTTATCGCCAGGGTTGGGCACGTGAAAGTAATAATGTGGTAATGATGAACTGTACAGTGAACCATGTGAGAAAAATGAACTGTACGGTTAATAATTAACTGTACGGACTTCAATACTCACTTAAAATGCAACAGAAATTAATGGAATGAAAGGATATGTTTATTGAATCAGTGTTAAGTAAATCTATTTTATGAATGAAACTTCTTCGATTCTGGGGGTTAGATCAAATACTTCAATGAACACTTTGATGTCGTCGGATAAACTTACAAGTGGTATTCTTTCATCCGGTTATTCATATTCGCTTGTGATTGCCAAGTTTAAGCGTGTTGGCTGGTGAAGTCAGTTGTTGTATAAATCTCCTTTAGAGTGGTCAGTTACTATCGTTCGCTTACTGTCTCACGGGACTTCTAAGCTATACCACCAAACCCATTAGCTCCTTCTGGAAGTTTCTTAAAAGTATTTTGTTAACTTCTTGCCAGTAAGCCTTTTCTTTTTCCGCCCCTTTTTAGCCACTGACTAAATCACGAATATTGTAATAAAGATTGTTTTTGTTTACTATACAATTTAGTTGGTCTTCTTGTCCGTTTCATTTGATTTTCTTTATCTTATATTTTTGGCACACGTGACAATCAGCAGCAGATATTTTAATATAAAAATGTGTTTAACATATTTTAACTGTTCAAAACACCGAGATTTAGATAATGAATTCAGTTTTATGCGAAATCTCTATTGAAGAAAGAGAAACTGAAAAATCAAAACAAAAAAATAAAACAATGATATATGTGGGTAGTAAACCGGTTATTGTCGCGGAAAGTGAATACACGAGCTATGTTCAAATACTGGACTAGGTACGGTCACTTCGGTCTTAAAAACACTCGAGGAAACGCATAAATTGGCTTCGTCTATTTCCTCCAACTATGGATTAAATAACAAGCGAGTGTTCTCTAGACTTGGATGGCTTTGAGTCCGAGTGAAGGAGAACTTGGAATCCTAAATAGTTAAATAGGTAATGAAAATCAAGTGTTCTATTATTGCCCATTAAGTCTTTGGAATTTATAAATAATAATGAAAAAAAAATCAAGTCTGTAACAAACCATGAGCGCTCGCATCATAAAGGGACGCGATATAAAAAAACAAACGAAAGAATGACATCATTTCTGACAAATCTTTCATTTAACTGATATCATCGTCATCGAAGGAAACTAATGCGTTTGAAGATCACTTTTATTTTCATAGATATTATGCTTTTTGTGTTTATTTGAAAAAAACAAAAAAACAAAACAAGCACCCTCCCCACCCACAAATAAACAAACAAACCTACATAAAAAAAACTTCACATCTCACAACGGTTAAAGACAACTTTTGATAAAGGTAATATTTTTCAATATTTAAAATCTATTATGCCATACGGGAAGTTTCTTGTGTAATGGATATCGGCTCGGAATGAGAAATCGGAGAGCCGAGTTCGAATTCTAGTTAAATTCGTTGCATTCACTCAAGCGCAAATACCATTGGGAAAGGTATTAATCCCTCTCTTCTCTCACTAGCTATGGATAAAATAACAGTACAGCTTGGGAATCTGTAGCCTTGGTTGGCAAACAGACAACCTCAAAAAGTAATGGCAACCTACTGCGGGAAAATCTTCTGCTTAATCTGTCATGGATCGAAAGAGACGTGATCGCCTAAGCGTATATCACGTATGACACTTAGGACAGACGACAGTGTAGCTTCTATTACAGTCATTAGAAATTATACTTTGATGAGGAAACCTGAATAAACGGAAAAAGATATTTCTCTAACACTTTTGGCATAGTATATGTTCGTATTTCTTTTATATTATACTAGCAGTATAGCCCGGCTTTGCTCGGGTGTAATGAAAGCGTTAAAACTAATCCATGGTCCTGGAGCTCAGACTCTTTGGACGTTGGCACGAAAGACTAAAAAGCAATAGTTGTTTCCAGTTAAAGCGAAACCGTAGACTGAAAGAAAAATGAATGGATGTAAGTCAAATTTTGATTTCCTGGTATCGATATCAAATAAGTTTTTTTCGTCATAAACTGAATTTTGAAGACTAAATAATCCTCTGAGTAAATGGTATCATGGCTGAGACTAAGACACAAAAAGAAAACTGCAGGTAGTTAAGGAAGGCGGGAAAAAAGAACTAACTATCAAGTATAAGACAGATTGTATAGATATTAGTAAGAGGTACGGCTCAAGATTGTGGTGATGAATTGTAGATGCCCAAATCAAATAAATACGAAATTTTAAATATCTGGAAAATATTTTAACAGAGGACAGAAAATATCACACCGAAATCCGAAGTCGTTTTGGAATTGCGAAAGGGGACTTCCTAAAGGTAAGCAAAGTATTAAGAAACAGGAAAATTTAATGAGAAATATTTCATTTGTTTTATGGAAGATCAACCTATTGGGTCATTTAATTGCCGATATTAATTTTTTTTTCTAAATAAAATCTTCTATTCAAACCGTAAAAAAATGTAATTTTACAAATTAAGACTTGTTAGTTATGGTGTAGAAAATTCTCATGAGCATCGCTTTCATATATATCTCTCTCTCTCTCTTTCACTCTCACGCACGAGCACACATGTGTGTGTGTGTGTGTGCGCGCGACAGAGCGAGCTAAAGAGGGGTGAAAAAAGAAGGGTGTGATCTTCAAATAGATGGAAGACAATGAAAAAATAAGAAAAATAAAATAAAACCATACTTGAGAAAACAGCTGTTTATTTTATAGAACTGCAAATAATTGGATTCCAAGATTAGATTTTCAAAAAGACCAACAAATAGCGAGAGACACACAGACAGATATATATATTACAGAATGAAATGTTCACGACTTACTTGCTACCTATGGTTTCAACCTTATCAGTCTCACCAGTGTGTGTGTGTATATATATATATATCCAGGTAAAGAGAACTAACAGTTTTACAAGTTCGAGTTTTCTGCCATTTACATTTTTTTTAAAAAAGTGCTCAATATTGTAGAGCATAATATAATTATATAATTATATTTGTTTTTTTAAAAGTACATTACGATACGGAAATTTCTATGTTTCGAGATTTCTACCTCGTCAACAGGCAATGTTAGATCATAATTGTATATATATATAAATATAAATTAGATCATTATATATATATATATATATATAAAAATGGGTGTGTCAGAAGCACATCGTAAATAATGGTATGTCATTAGTAGCAACAGTGTCTTCACTTTAATTCTCTAGTGACTGATATTTCTGGTGTCATTCTGTTGCACCCACTCAAATATATATACACACACACACACAAAGAAAGAAAGACAGTAAGAAAGTCAATGAAACGAGACGAAAACAGAAGATTAGGAGAGAGAATATATGTGTGAAAAAGAATAAAAATATAGCAAGGACAACGTTATGTGTGTGAGAGAGAGAGAGAGAAGGAGAGAGGAAAGTAAAATAAAGGCCATTGAAAACAGAGAGTGAAATAAAATTTAAGGACAATAGAATCGAGAAGAAACTGACGATAGAGACGGAATATGAAGCAAATAAAATAAAGAATGAAGACAGCAACAAACAAAAAAACAAATTAGAGAATCTATCAGAATATAAAATTGAGACAGAAAAATGTCGAGAAAAATGGCAAAGAATAAACAAGGAGAATTATCGGAAGTATGATCAAAAAAAAAAAGAAAAAAAAATAAACAAAAGAAAAAAAAAGAAAAAAAGGAAGATTTGATTCTAAGCATTTTTCAATAATTTATTAGATTCCAGGAAAAGACCTCATCCATCAAAATTTATTCAAACAAAAGAGAAACAAAAGTTGTTCTGTCTTCGGCAGTTACTCGTTTGTCGTACTTTTCTTGACACCAGGGCGATCAACAACTTGCCCGCTGCTTGAACACGAGTCCATTCGTCAACACCACACAATAATTTTCCCAAGTTTCCAAACAATTTTTTCTATCTACAATTTCACTGTTTTGACGCTGGTTAAGTATGCTTTAAAACATTGTTCAGGCTTACGGCCACATCAAATTGTAACACCGGTTCTCGTACAATCACCGAAGTTAAACCACATCGAGCCTGATCAGTACCTAGATAGGGAATACCAGGTGCTGTAAGACTAGATTTGCGGACAGTATTCTTTATGGCCATATAACGTTAAAACAGTGGTTTTCTTACGATCATTGACGTTAAGTAAAGTCGAAACAGATCAGTACCTAGATGGATGACTAGCTCGGAAATATTAGATGCTGTAATATTGGATGTAGGGAAGATATGGCTTAAGGCCATAAAACTTTAAAACATTGGTTCTCGTACGATAACCAAAGTTAAGCAATGTCGAGCCTGGTCAGTACCTGGATGGGTGACCGCCTGGTGACTAGCAGCAGTGTGCATGTGGTGTTATGGATAACAGCCGGTAATTGGAAATATGAGAACCGAGTTCGTTATACTGACTTAGCGCAAATATCATTATCAAAGTATGAATCTGCTTCTTCTCCCAGCTATGGGTTAATTAGTAGGACTTGTATCAGTAATTATTATTTCGAAAAAAATCTCTTACTATCTAAAAATAATTTGTTAAAAAAAACGTTAAAAAAAAACAACAATACAAGTTAAATAAAACCGCTAAAAACAACAACAGTTTGCATTCAAATCAGATGAAGATTATTCAATTTGAACGCACATTGTATCAGTAGTAATTTAGAACATTTTAAGATGTTCTTAATGAAACGGGTCCTGTTCTGGCCGCAGCTACTAAAATATTCAATGTAATTGTTTTTTATTACAGAAGACCACAGGCGTAATTATCTGCTTTAGAAATGAAAAAAGTTTAAATGTTTTTTATGGAGAAAAGATTTCTCAACAATTAAAAAATGAAGTCCTGGTATAATATCACAGATAACAGTGTTTAGCAGCCATTGTTGTGTTATTTGTTTCTTATTTGTTCATTCGAAAGCACAAAAAATAGTTTCAAAAATAAAAATTATATTTCTTCTGAAGAGAATAAATTTTAAGGTCCTGTTTTTAAAGCAAAGAATGCTTACACAAATGATGTTCCACAGTAAAAATCACCATTGGTTTATCATGATGAAAGTTACAAAATTCAAGAAACAATTTTATTTCAGTATTTTTATCTATATGGTTATGTATCAGAAAATAAACAAGTGAGACTTCTTTGGTTTTGTCGTTTTTGTGTAGCGGCATGTCAATACCTATATGGGTTTTCGATATCAAAATCTAAATATTAAAATTCAAACTTTATAATTAATATAAGAGAATAACATTATTCATCATTAGATTTTAATCATCTAAGCGTAAATTTTTAACAAATTAATCTTTTAAAATCAGACGAGAATAAAGACGTTTTTCCTGATAATAAAATAAAAGTAATCATAGCAAATTGGTTTCTACTTTTTTCATTTTGTTGGCAATACACGTCATTTCTTCGGTTTCACTATAAAAATACATTAGTCATTTCTTTTAAAATTATATTGTTGGTAATTTTTCTTTTTTATAAAGATGTATTGTTATATTTCTATAATATGTATTTTTATTGTTTTCTATTATTTCGATTTTAGCTTTGAGGTTCGCTATTTGTCCATAGCTGGGATCTTAATGGTTAATACCACGGGTTAGGATGAACGTGGAAATAACAGCAAGTTAGAGACGGTTTAATGTCCCTTAAAGTCTTCGATCTCTAGATCAGAGGCCTTGTTGCCGGATGTAGTTTATCGTCTAGGACTAGCTTGCAAAAAAAAAAAAAGAAAAAAAAAACTATAAAAACAAGAAAAAAGAACCGAGAAAAATCAGAGCAGGGCAGGGCAGGGCAGGGCAGGGCAGGAAAATAAAGAAAAATATGTGAGATAACTACACACACAAAATCTAAATTGCTTAATGCCTCTAAAAATTAGATTAAAACTGAGTACGAAAATCCTGTGTCCCTGGAATGCTGTTTGATCTTTTCGTACCTATTTGTGTGTGTGTGTGTATGTGTATGTGTGTGTGTAAAAATTCAGATAGGAATAAAATATGTTTAAAGACAATATGAACAAAATAAAAAAAACAAAGGGAAAAAATTCTTTACCAACGCGTTTCGTGCCCTGACATTTTCTTTGACAAAGTTTCTCAGAGGAAAAAAACAAAAACAAAAACTACATTAACAATACTTCTTACATTACACATGGCTGACCATTCGTCCATTTTCTAGATATCTACAACATTCCTGTCTACATTCATAATATAAAAAAATAATGATCGATAACACAACTATCCTACATCAATAAGATAACGAAAACAAACTACAGATCATTGAGGCAATATTCATTAAAAAACTTAGGCCGTCAATTAATAGAATCAGCGATGAATACTGTAGTCATGTTCTAAGATATTTATAGAAAGAACAGTTTTTTCATGCTTTAACGCGTGCATGACCATGCAATTACGACATTAAAAGATTTCATTTTCAATAGTTTTCACGTTCTAATGAATGCTTAAAAATTGTCACCGTTATATTTGAAGCAGGAAGAAAATTTACAGTCATTTTTAGCAACACAGTTTTGTGGTTATTTTTTGTTACCACAACTCACACCCCTGAAAAAAATCTCGGAAGGAAATTGAAAGTACTTGGGAACATCGAGAAATGAATAATAAAATCCTGTCAATGTTACAGTTCATTTCATACATTTTTCAATTATAATACATAAAAGATTATCCGTGAGTATGAACGAATCTAATTAAAAATAAACAGAGACAATGCTGGCAATTTATTTAATTTGACATGTATAAAATAAAATCTGTTGCCTAAATACAATATATATATATATATATATATAGGCAAAATCCCCAAAACAGATCTTGTTAATATTAAAAATGATCCAGATAATACTACGTACATCGAGTCGTCTATCCATTTACACAGCCAAATATATATTGTCAAATAAAACTTCGAAAATTACAAAATTCGGAGTTACCTTTTGAAGTTTTATTTGAAAATATACGTATTTGCCTCTGTAATAGATAATACTGCTTTACAATTGGAGTAGATAGACTAAACTATCGCCTGGTTCCCACTCCACCCACGTCTATTGAACAGGTGAAGAGGCTCATCCCTTGTTCCCTGTTTAGGATGTGGTTTCCGGCTTTCTCTTTTCCAATCTTTTCACTCTTACGTAGCCAACTGCACATCAGTGGCGTTACCGCCTTGCTCGGGGTGATACGATTAAAAAAAAACATCGAGTCGTCTATCTCGATCATTTTTTTTATATTAATAAGATCTGTTTTGGGATTTTATCTACATGCCATTTTCATTTTAGATTTAAACATTATATATATATATATCTCAGTAAATAAATAATCATCCGCAGACAGTCCTTTTTCGCTGTATCACAGCTGATCAGTACGGTTAAACATCCAATTAATGAGTGTGTTTCTGTGTGCGTATTTGGATAGCAACCCGTCTTTTATACAAGTTTCATTAAAAGAAACTACTGACAAGGTAGTGCGGTTCAGATTTTTATTTATTTGTTCTGATAATTTTCTCCTTTTCTGGACGTAAATGATGTAGAAAGTATTCAAAGATTTTTAAATGTCCGAGCACTTTCGGCTATATTTTTAGCCATTATCAAGGATGCTTTAATTCTTACTTTTAACTGAATACATTGGCTGTTTTACATAATTGTCGCGATTTATGAAAATATGTTATTTTTAGAACACAGCAAGCAGATTGTGGCCATTTTCATCGGTATATACAGAAAACTATAAATCGTTTTTAATGAAAGTTATATATAAGTTTCACTAAAAACTACACGCACGCACACACACACACATATATATATATATATATGAATAAAAAAAGGAAAATCTATCTAAGTCAGCGCTTTTCGCCTGCTTGATTAAATCAAATTTGAGGACGGATTGTGTCACTAAGATTAGTTTCCCTTTCATCTTTCATTTATATTGTCCTTTTACAAGTATCCTCTATCAAATATATATCTATATATATGTGTGTGTGTGTGTGTGTGTGTTTATTAAAAAGTTTTATGTGCGATATGTTGATATTTTTATATTAAGACCTAATTAAGTATAGGACAAATACGGCAAAAAGATAATGTCTGAAAGCGTATTTCTTGCTAAATAACGACTCACCTATTTTGGTTCGTGAAAATTTAATTTAAATAAAATGCATCACGTCGTCTATTTATAAAGGGCGGACTATTCAGAAGAAATTCAAATCAGAGCAATGTCTTCTTTTTTTTATGGCGAAATATTCGGCAAGTCATGCGAGCGACATCGTGTCTGCATTAATTTGCAATTTTTAGCTCGCCTCTTTCTAAGACATTAAAAGTAACTGGCCAAATGCAGGAATTGTTAAAGCATCTGCTTATGTTCAAAGAGGGTGTGATGTGACGCATCCATTACCAGTAAAGTAAAACAGAATTTAAGCTGAGGATCGTTGTTCTTAATTGACATAGTTGAACTGTCTTATTGCTAAATGCACCGCCGTTCCTGCACTACCTCTTTACGTTACACATACGTCATAAATCAAATTATCCAGAAGTCGAGGTGGTAAATACGGAATAATGAAAATTTATCTCAGAAATTTAAGTCGAACTCTTTTTCTTAGGAATCTTGTCGTACCGTGACCGTTGCTTTAGTGCTTGAGCTCCAAAAAACAACTGAAGAAGGACAAAGTGTAACATACTGATTTATTCCTTACTTTTCACAAACACTGATCACTGACATATTTGATATTTCGTTAAACTCCCCGATAGTACGGCGGGTCATTATCACAAGATTCATACTGTAAAATTTTTAAACATCTCTTTAAAAAATATATCATTCAGTACTTTTTTTTTTACTACATATTGCTGTAAATAGATATGGCTCGGAAAGAGAAATCGGAAACAGAGATTAAGAGTAATAACAAAAAGACAAAAATTATTAAGAGCTAGAAAGGATAAAGGCTTGTGTAGAGCCATGATTGCCTACGCCCTGAAAAGATACGGATATTCTTGAAAGAGGGTTAATTCTACCTCATCTAGTGCTCCGACCATCATTAGGTATATTAATAAAACGTCTTGTCACTGGCATGTGCCGATAATTCTCGGAGCGGCAAGTATATAAGTTGTTAAGAAAACACACTCAACCCTACTATCTTGGAGGTAACAAAAAAATTGGGCTATCTCCATTGTAAAAGAACAAAACAAAACAACAAAAAACTTCTCTTTTCCAATCTTTTCACTTCTTTTTTTTTTCAGTTGGAGTAGATAGACTAAACTATCGCCCGGTTCACACTCCACCCACATCTACTGAACAGGTGTAGAGGCTCATCCCTTGTTCCCTGTTTAGGATGTGGTTTCCGGCCTTCTCTCTTCTAATCTTTTTACTCTTACGTAGCCCCCGGCACATCAGTGGCGTTACCGCCTTGCTCGGGGTGATATGATTAAAAAAAAACTTTAGTCAGATTCATTTATTGTCAAGAGCCCTATAGCTCATCAGGGTTGTCGGGACACCACGTGTACTACAGTCATAACAACAGTCAGTTAAGTGCCATACGTGAAACACGCTTGGGCGATCATGCCTCGAAAGAGACATGACTGACTGGGCAGAAGATTATCCCGCAGTAGGTTGCCATTGCTTTCTGTAGTAGACTGGTTGCCAGTAAAGTCTACAGATCCCAATCTGTCCTGTTATTTAACCCATAACTGGAAGGAAGAGACGGATTAATACCTTTCCCAAGGGTATTTGTGCATAAGTGAATGCAACTGGAATTCGAACTCTGCTCCCCGATTTCTCGTTCCAAGCCGATATCCACTGCACCACAAATATAAAGTCAAATGACCATCGATACATTTTATATGCAGTTGAACGCATACAATTGCGTTCAAAATGTACTTAGTTGAAGACTTAAGATTTTGTTCAAAGTATTTAGATGTTAGTAGTAAATAACTTATATGGCGTTAAACAAAATCAACCAAGCCGAACTGACAATAACCAATACATTATCCACGATCTGTGTATTTGCTTAAATTACTCAACTAATTGAGAGAGAGAGGTACGTTTTGTGCGGTTTTCTTATCTGTTACTCCAAGACAATGTTCTCGCTGCCTTCATCCGTATCGACATATTCACTATTAGAATAACTAGACGAAGAACAAAGAACTTTCCCGTCAACTGCTTCAGGGCAGTCATTGTTTTTACTGTCATCGTTATCCTTATCCGTAAATTGCATTCAAATTCTCCCTGTCTTATTAATTGTCATGGTAAGTAGGCTGTGGGCAACGACATTTCCAGCTCAGTATTTTGTTAGTTATTCGAAAACTAGCCTCTTATATTGGTAAGTAATAGGTAATTATCCTAGCCTCAAGGCAAGCCATATGTGGTTTAAATTCTGTCTTCGAACGTAATGAGTTGTCGCCGATTTGAAAAATGAAAAAATAAAGCATTTTCTCCAAGGACAGTAAATTTTAACTTTTTTCAAGAGGACACTTGTATTGAGACATTGCAGATTTTATAAGTATCAGACAGTAGAATAAACTATATTTTTTCCTTTTGTTTAAGATAATCATTGTCTGACAGGTAATTTAACTTAATATTTCGCAAAATAGTCTGGTAAATTGAACAAAAGAAAAAGGAATATAAGAATATCGTTTACTTTATTCGCCTATTTCGCGAAATAACAAGTTAAAATATTGGTTGGTAAGTTATCTACTTTTCTTCCTCTCCAAGAGATGCCTGTGACATACGTGGGCGATCCTGGTTCACCACAATCTACAGTCCTTTGCAGCTCTTAGTAAGTTTCGTCTTTTTGCTTATCTCTCGTAATCCTTTTTATGCCAACCATTAGCGCAAAGCTCGTTACGTAGATTAAGCGCTGCTTTTCTATGTTCTTACCTTCAATATGTCTTATCAGTAGCAAATTTTTCAATTCCTTTTTCCTAATTCTATGTCCTAGAAATTTCGATTGCCTCTGATTCTCAGTATAAGCGTTTTTTGTTTCCATTTTTCCTAAGATGTTGGTGCTGCTCATATAATTCTCTCCGTGTTTTCAGCATCTGTCTGTAAAACGAAATTTCTGTTACCATTGTAGAAATCAAATAACTTTCCTTTTAACATGGCTGTCTTCTTTATTTCCACTTGAAGAAATCTACTTCATTCATAGAAGAGTATATAATTTGGCAAGTGGGTTAGTCTATTATACTATAATAGAACTTCCGGCTCTCTTTTTCTTCTCAGGCTACAGTATTTGTGCTTCTGCAATTTTCCTACAATGTGCGTGGTCGGTGGCAACGTATCTTCATTGTGAGGGTACCGGGTTGGCAATTTTCTGGTTGATACTTCCGACTTGTAGTTAAGAGCCCTAAATCTTGCGTAATGTCAAGTGCGGTTGCTCTGATCAACAATTGAATAATATCGGGTTTTTTGCCGTGTCACATCGCGCATGGATAGGTGTCCCTGCAAGCGCTTCTGGTGGGTAACCCCGAGACCACACTTTGCTGCAGTCCACGCCAGCTCCCTTCCTGCGCACATCGCAGTCAATGAACATCTGCCATCTCTACTCGAGGTCTCTTCTCGCCAACAACAAATATTAACAACTGTATCTCAATAAAAAATATAAACCAAGCAAAGTAAAAGCACCTAAACCCCTAAACATTTCCTTCACGAACATCCGGGGTATTCATACCAACTTTAGTAGCATGGAATCTTTCTCCACAAAAAGTCTGATATCCCATCGCTTTTTGAGACTAATCTTAACCCCTCAATTCCTTCGTCTGACTTCTCAATACATGGCTATCTTCCCCTCTTAAGGAAGGGCTCTACTGTTCATATGCATGGGCTGGGGGTTTACGCCAGTAAACACCTCCCTCTAGCCAGGGTGACATTTCTCGAATCCCCTGACCACCCATATATGTCTCCCCGTCTTTCACTTCTCAAATCGGGAAACTAGCTTTTCTTTCTGTAGCGTTCCCTTTCCTCTCCCGACTGCCCCTTGCTAGACAGTATCTCTGACAATATAAAAAGTGTTACTTCATCCCACCCACTCGCTAACATAATTGTGTTCGGAGTTCTTAACGCCCACCATGTTCAGTTACTAGAAAAGTCACAGATTCTGCTGGTATTCATGCCACGAACTTTGCTATTTCTCATTCTCTTACGTCAGTGGTGGATTTCCTCACGCTCTTCCCCGTATCCCTTCGGGACACGCTTCTCTACTAAATCTCTGCTTCACTTCTGTCCATGACTCCTGCAATGTCTTGACCATAACAGGCGCCTATTTGCACTTGCTCGTAATGAATATAAGGGCATTTTCAATAACGCTAAGCTATTGTTTGCTGAGAGAATGAGGTAGGGCATTGCTTCCCGCAAGTTCGGCTCCAAAGACTATTGCCAGCTCTTCAAACGTGTGCTGAACAACTGCAAACCCCCCATCCCTCCCTTAATACATTTGAGTGTCCTCGTGGCATCTGTGGACAAGGCCAAGTTCCTTGCTCACAGATTTTCATCCAACTTCTCATTTGACTCGTCTGGAGTATCCGCACCCGACTTGCCTCTTAGAACTGAGTCTCAACTGAAAGATGTTCACATAATCCCCTCTCTGGTATCTGAGATAATTTAAAAACTTGACAACCATAAGGCGAGTGGAGGCGACGGAATACCGGTCATTGTCCTGAAGAAATGTGCCTCTGAACTCTTCTCTGTCCTCTGTGAACTCTATAATTACTGCCTCTCTGCTTCCTGTATGTTGGAATTCCTCTTCTGTGGATCCTGTATTTAATAACTCAGGGAAGCCCTCGGACACATCCAATTATCGCCCTATCAGCCTCCTACCAATTTTCGGAGAAATGTTCGAGGCTATCATCAATGCTGAAAGAGTTCAACATCTCACCGCCCATAAACTATTCTCAGACAGACAATATGTCATCCTCTTTGCAAGGTCTACTGCCGATATGCTAACGACCACCACCGAGTACATATACCAGGCTCTTGATAAGTACTGCGAAGCTCGAGTTGTTGTCCTGGATATCTCCAAAGCATTTGATCAGGGTTTGGCACGCTGGCCTTCTGCGCAAGCTACAGGGTTATGGTATCATTGGATGGTTGCTTGATTTAGTCCAATCTTTCCTATCAAAACGCATCATGAAGGTAGTGTTGAACGGGCATGACTCCACATCCTATCATACCGGCTTTATCCGAGGTCCGACGCTCTTTCTGACCTTCATAAACGACATCCCTTACGTGATCAAATTCCAAGTAGGCATCTACGCGAATAAAACCACTATTTACTCCCGCCTATTTTAAAAGATCTGGCGAGGTGGCCAAGGGCCTCCACTCTGTATTACACAGAAGCAAAAAAAGACTTGTAAATTTTAATGCTCCTAAAATGCTTCTGCGCTTCCTTGGTTTCACCCTCTCTTCCTACCTCAAGTGGTACCATTACATTAAATCAATAGCTAAATCCACTGCTAGGAAGGTAGGGTCACTGTGTCGGGCCAGGAAATTTTATCAGTCCATCTTGCACATATAAAAATCAGCCATCCGACCGTGCATTGAATGCTATTGTCATATCCGGTCGAGCGTCCCTGCTATTGGTTCCGACAGGCTCCAAAAGAGAATTTGTAATGTGATCAGCCCCCAAACTGGCAGCACGACTCTAACCACTTTCTCACCGACGGAATATTGCTTCCCTTTGCCTATTCTACAAATCTTATCATGGCATCTGCTCCAGTGAGCTTAGCTCACGAATGCTCCCTCCACAAGAATTTACTCGAGCAACCAGACTGGCAACAGGGTCCCACCCATTTACAGTTAAATCAACCAGATGCAGCCGTCACGTCTACTCCAACAGCTTCTTTTCTTGAACTTCCCGCCTGTGGAAATCCCTTCCGTATACTAGCTTCTCTGACGGTTACAATCTCCAAGTATTTAAATGCAATGTCGATTCCCATCTCTTATCCATTTGACTCCAGTCCATCTCTCGTCCTTTCTTCATCATCCCGTCTATCTTGTTCTTTTCCTTTCTTACTTTACTCTCTTCACTCTTCACAATGCTATTCCCATCCTTCTCTTGTTCTTTCTACGACACGCCCTGTTATCGGTTTGTCGTTCTCTTCGCCCTGCTTCTGCTTAAAGTTTCACTCTTCTATGTAGCCCCTGCGAACCAGTAGCGGTACCGCCTTGCTTGGGGTGAAACGACTGGAAAAAAAAATAAAGCAAACTACAGTGGAGCATCTAGTCAGGACTGAACACCGCATTTGCGAATTGATTCTTAAGATATACATATTAACCATAACGCAACGATATACGCTGGTATTATTGAATATAATGGATTCTCCGTGCTAAAATACTATATTTGCGAATTAGTCCGCACGATATACTTGTTAACCATAACACCACTGTAGACTAAATATAATGGATTGTAAGTGCCAGACTCAGTATATTTGTGAATTCGCTCACCAAATGTACTTGTTAACTTCCACGCCATTGATGTTGGCATCCGTGATTGTAAACCGATTTAAAACAGGATAGGTCTTCTTTTTTTAAATATGAAAGTGATTTAAGGAGAGACGAAAGGGATGAGGAGAAAATATGTTTAAAATTTTATTTATGATAGCCATTAATTTCCTTCCTGTCGATCGAATAAAATACAATTTTCAAATTTTAATTTAATCAAGTGTTAATATCTCACAAAACAGCACTTGATCATAATGAGAACACGTACTTCCCTATTAAAAACCTAGAAATACTATGAAATACTATTCGTGGAATTTTTTTTTTCTCTTCTGAGATTCAAAAGTGAAGTAAATATTCTCTTTTTAGTTGATCCATACTTCGAATGGAAAGTCATAGTAAAAAGTTGATTTCAACAGCATTCAATCACGATGCTTTCTTTTTTACATGGAAGATGCCTTAACCATTATAACTGTCTTTTTTTTTTTTTTTTTTTTACAATGATGCTTATTCTATACAAGGTCCGGGAAGCACTCGAGGTAGAGGGTTACGTAATAAGAAGAGTAGCTCATTTGTACACGTGAGAAAGAAAACGATCAACACCAAGCAGGTTAAGTATGCGATAATCTGGGAAGCATCCTCGCTGGGTGATGCTGTTTCACAGAGCATAGGCTCGTGTAAAAAAGCTGTTCGATTGGAACTTAGATGCCAGCAAGGAAATACGAAGAGACTGAGTGTGGTCCTCTACAATGTGCGTCACATGGTGTGTCTTAGCAGGTAAGAACTGATGGAATGTAGTTCATCTGAACACTTTCCATAGAAATAGCAACAGAGTAGCAAGAGGTTTCTTGACGTTTCTTCTGCGAGAAAGTGAGAATTTGCCAGATTGTTAAGAAGGTAGAAATAAAAAATAATGACAAATCCCGAGACATCCCGAAAATGAAATGATTAAAAACAAATTATTAACATTTTTTGTGGCTTCTTTTTATAGCAAGATTCAACAAGATTCAGGTATTTTATACAATAATTGTGGCAGAATATAGGAAAAATGGTATGAAAGGACGAAAATCACTAGGTTATTTTTTTATGTCAATCACTAGCAGTATAGCCCGGCGTTGCTTGGGTGTAATGAAAGCTTTAAAACTAATCCATGGTCCTGCAGCTCAGACTCTTTGGACGTTGGCACGAAAGACTAAAAAGCAATAGTTGTTTCCAGTTAAAGCGAAACCGTCGACTGAAAGAAAAATGAATGGATGTAGGTCAAATTTTGATTTCCTGGTAACGATAATCAAATAGGTTTTTTCGTCCTAAACTGAATTTTGAAGGCTAAATAAGTCCTCCGAGTAAATGGTATCATGGCTGAGACTAAGAACTACAATTATACCTATTTAGAGCCAAACCCGAAGTAAAAACTAAAAGGGCTGAAAAAAAAAATACAGACATACAGACAGACAAACAAACACACACAAACATCTTCCCTTTTATATATATATAATCGATTTTCTACACTATTGTACAAGCTGCAACCTTGAAGCTTCTGAATATCGTTTCTTATGTCTGTCTATGAGTGTGTTAAATTTGATTAAATCGGCCCACTCCTTCTATAACCACCATTTTTCGACTATTGATTTTCGATATTTATTGGGGATACCTCGACACAAAACCTAGCTAAGAACACTCGCAGACGCTTATAGTAAAACTGTGTAAATTTTCAAGAAAATCGGTTCAGCCGTTTCGGAATCTATAGGTAACAGACACACAAAGACAAAATTCCATTTATAAATAAGTTTAGATATGGAATAAATGATGTGCGTTGTGGTCCAGTGACTATCGGCTCGGAACGTGAATTCGGGAGGTCCTTGGGAATTTTTCGCCAAACTTAAGAGCTCGAAATTTCCATGTTGAAAAGCGACTTGGTATCACATCTGACCTCAGTGAGGAGGTTTCTGGTAAATAGCCAGATTTACACCCGAAGTTTGCTTTCAGGCGGAGAGGAATCTAGACGAGGCTATACTAAAGGGGAGAGTCTCCTCTGGGAAAGAATAGACAGTATCCCGACCCTGCTTTATTCAAGGTCAACGGCAAATGTTTGCCCGAGCTTCAGAGCTCTTAATTCCCGCGTTAAAAAGTTCTTGTGCCACATCCGTTCTCAATGGGGAGGTTTCTGGTAAATATCCAGAGTTTCACCCGAACACGAACTGTCGGCAGAGAAACTTCGGACAGAGAATGACTCAATCAGGGCTCGGTCAACGAACAGAGACTCGGCTAAAATTAGACCAGCTTAGTGCAGACTAAGAAATGCTGTCTGCCTTTCTTGGTTGAGAAAGACAGCCAAAATCTTGGTATTCGAACAAGGGTTCTTTACGTAAATCTCTACCTTGTGTCACTTTCCGTCTCAGTGGTGGGTACGTTGGGATTTAGAGTTTCCCGTGAACCCGAAGCTGTTAAGCAAGCTCTCTGTCTTCGGTTGGAGAACGACTCAGTTAGGGTTCGGAATACGGATTGGAACTCGACTGAAAAAGACAGACAAGCTCTCTGCTTTCGGACAGAGTTTGACACTGTCGAGGCAAATTTTGACCCTTTGCCCGAGTGTCCACGATCTAGTTTCCCACGTTAAGTCAAACCTTATGTCACATTTTGTCTTAAAGGAGAGACTCAGTGTAAGTAACTAGAGTTCCACGCAAACTGACAAGCTCTCTGTCCGAAGACAGAGAACTTGTATTTGGCTGAGAAGACATGACAGGCTTAGTGCAGGAGCTTGGTACATTTTGATCCTTAATCCGAAAGTTACCTCTCAGCTTCCTCACTTTAATTCCGAACTTTTGTTATATCTAACCTCAGTGGAGAGACCTTTGGTAAATATGCAGAGTACCGCTAGAATTCGAAATTCTGTTAGATATTTATCTTCGTTCAGAAAACTACTCAGTTGCGGCTCTGCATCCGGGCAGCGATTTGGCTGAGGCAAATAAACAATCGTTTCTGTGTATGTTGGGGGAGGTTAAATTTTGACCCTTGGCCCATATAAACGCGCTCGTGTTCCCCATGTTTAATCCGACCTTTTGACAAATTTTAAGTTGGGAAATTTGAAGAAAATATCCAGAGTTCCGAGAGAGTTCTGATAGAATGTTCATTAGACTACCATTAACGTCATTCGAGATATAATAATATAACCTTTAGTAACAAGTTATAACAAGATGTTAAATTTAACCATCAAATCCTAGTCACTATGGAAACTACACCAGCTGCACATTTCGTGTTGTAGCTGCGGTCCTACACGTCACAATGAGTTTAATGGCATTTTTATTTTTTAATGTAATGGCAATGAAAGAAAGATTTCTCGGTGCATTTGTGGCGTGTTTAATAAATAATTCCTTCGTTTCCTTTCCGTCACCGAAGTACTTGAAAAGTAAAAAAGACTAATTGCATCAGCAGAAATCTGCCACCGTACGAACATTTGGGGGAAGAAAGACTGAGAATACATTAAAATATTGCTTAAAGACTAAGAAAGATTTCAAAAGAGAAATCAAGGGAATAGCATACAATGTACAAGAACATGGCTCCGTATTTGTCTATACTTCTGAGATGAGGTAGTATTTACACTATTTACAGTGTTCGAACTATTGTTCTCATCTTTACTGCTATGTTTATGACGTTTCGGCGGCTGTACGCACCGGCCTTCTTCAAGTGTTAAAAGTTCGAACCGAACCCTTTATTACGATCACTGGTGTATATCATTTTAATTTCATACGCAATGCCACTTCTGGTAGCCATGTAGTTATCTCCCTTTCACTTAACATTCTAAGTTATTTGTTCACTACTGTTGTAATTTTCAAGGGCACTTGTTCTACTGGATACAGACGTTGATTAGTTTCAGTGACTTAACCCAAAGAGTTGTAAGTTCAGTATCAGGCTATTAAATTGAATGATTCACTTTTGTGTATGTGACATGGCGGCCTCAGTTGTAAAAATAAGGGGTGGTGAGACGAAAGAATGTAGCTCGTCAGAGAACATACTATGAGAATAGTGATAAAGCAGAGTGAGTCTCGCGATATTTCGTCTGTGGGACGATTCTAAGGTGAAAAAACATTTCACCATCCACAAGGCCGCTTAAATGTGTCTCATTTTTAGTCTTCGGGCGAGATTCTGTTATTTTGTGATTAAAAGAAAATTATCTTTAGATACAGAATATTTTCAAAATTATTTTGTTCTCTCTCCGTTTTTACTTGTTTTGAAAGTTTTGGCATAAGAATTGAAATGACTTCCAAAGACTTTGTTTGGTCCATCTTTGTGATCTAAGTGCTAATATTGATTCGATCAAACCTTCCAACCTGCTCCACTCAAAATCATATCTGCACTAAATACGGCTTGATGTATGAATCAGCAGCTGTACTGAAGTGTCATTTAAGGCATAAACAATAAACAAAGAATGAATTTAAAAGACCGTTGATTCCCCATATGTCGAACTGACGGAACAGTCCATCGTGTGTGTGTGTGTGTGTGTGTGTATATATATATATATATATATAATTTTCTCATCTACCTCTTTCAAACATACGCACCGTAATGGGGGCGCTAGAGGGTGTCGTCAGTGATGTCATCGCGAGGATCACTAGGGGGTTTCGGGACTTTCAACATCATAGCCCCCTCACCGCGCCGACCCGACCAGAGATGATCACTTTCTGGCCCACCTTCGATAAGCACTTTCAGACAGTGGAAAATTACGTTTAGGCCCGGTACGAAACCCTGCAAATGCTTCTGATTGGCGACATTCAGAGCCACTTTCCATTTAGAGGCGAACCGTACATGAGTTCGTCCGAAACATTAACTTAGACGCAGAATTTCGGGGAATTATAGCTAACAATTTGGAATCCAGGCACTCTCTCTTTTGATCCATAACCAATTAACTGTTCTTTCCGCTGTTTCGGTTATGGACTTGAGTGCTTTCCTGGTTTACGCTGCGAATATTAGCTAACATGATCGATCTACGATCTTTGGTACAACTCGCAGTAGATCTTTGTTCGCCCCCCAGAGTCGTCTTTACTTGTGTAATTCTTTGAGTCAAAGTTATTTGTTCATGGATTTGCATGTTCGTACTACATGGCTGCTAGTTTGTAATTAAGATTGTTAATTTCCCATTTGTTTTCATAATATCTTGGCAGCAGCAGCAGCATCTTCAAAGGTTGTGTCATAATTACATTATTGTAGAAAGAAAGAAAAATATTCCACCGATGGAATGGGGCGGAGTAAACTCAATCAATAAAACGAACTTAGTCATAATATTATCAAACATTGTAAAATAATTTTACCATCGACGTTAATAATAAAATACCAATAATTTAAGGATAATATGAAAAATAATGAAACTGAAACATCAAAGGACAAATGACTCAACTACTAAGACACAAATTGCTTCTAATTGTGATTATATCCTGATGAAAGAGAAAAGACGCTGGGGAAATAAGAAAGCAGAGAAAAAATGTGAAGAAAACGAAGAAATATATTGTTTATTTAAAGAATTACAAACGGTGGGGGGAGAGAAAGAGAGAAAGTGATTTAAAGATAATAAAGATGGTAGATTGGAGAACGTCAGGGAAGGAAGAAATAAAATAACGACATTAAATAAGAAAAGGACGATAAAGAATAGCAACAGATAAAGTATATTGTGCGTATCCGAGAGAGGAGAAAGAACCAAAAGATCTTTGTAAGTTTATGGATACGAAAGGAGAAAACGAAGAAGAAAATGAGAAGGCAGACGACAAGATGACAGCAAAAATAAGAAAATGAAACATGAGGAAAGATGGACGAGAGATTAAGAAAAAATAAAAAGCAATGACAGGGAGGTAAAGAATGCAAATGATAATAAACAGAAGAACGTGAAAGGATTTAAAAATAGAAAATGAGAAAAACAAGAAAAAAAGAAAAGACTGAGATAATATTACAAAAGTTTGTGACAGAAAAAAGAAAAAACAGAGACGAAGAATAAGAGTAAGAAAATTATTTAATGTACTGTAACAAACAAACAATTATGGAACAGAATGGATGTGCGTTGTGGTGCAGTGGATATCGGCTAGAAACGTAGCCGAGTTCGAATTCCAGTTGAACTAGTTGCATTCACTTTTGCACAAATACCATTGGGAAACGTATGAATCTATCTCTTCTCTCAACAGCTATGGGTAAAATAAAAGGACAGATTAGGTTCTATAGCCTTAGTTGGCAACCAGTCTACCACATTTCTGCCCAGTTAGTCATGTACCGAAAGAGACATGATCGCCCAAGGGTATCTCACGTATGGTACTTAACTGACTGAATGTAACAGAAGCTGGAGGTTGAGAGAGGGGAGAGAGTAAGAAGAATCATAAGGGTTAAGATAATGTTACAAAATCTAGAGATTAAGAGCTGAGAAGGTAGAGACGAAAGAGAACGAGGAAGACGAGGCGGCAGAAAATTTGAAGAAGGAGAGAGAGAGAAAGTAGGAGGATGAAGAAGAATATGAGAGAGGGAAAGAGAATGGTTGAGGTAGGCTTACAAAAGAGAGTCTGTAAGAGGAAAAAGCAAAGAGAAGAGAATAATGAGATTACAGAAGTTCGAGGGTGAGAAGATGAAGAAGTAAAATGTTTATGTAAGTTAAAAGAAGCGGAAGAAAATGAGCTGATGAAGCTGCTGTACAAAAAGAAAATGAAAATAAGAGAAGATTGGAGATAAGTAAAAAATGAATAGAAAAAAAGGGAAGACAAGTCAACGGAATGACTAGACAGAAATGAAAGAATGACAATTAATAAACCAAATTAATTAAGGTTAAAAAAGCTGGAAAAGAAGTGAAAAAATATTGATATATAACTAAGGAAATAAAAAAGATGCAGAGGATGAAAGAAATTATAATAGTTGTTGTGTAGAGTTACTAATCCACGAGAAGTGTCAAGCGCTCAACTACCTCATGGGCAATAGCTGTAGCTATTCATACTTTCGGTGACTTCCTATGTAAATAAATAACTTCATCTCACTATACCGAAGAGATTTTATCCCTTATATTCCATGGTATTTCTGGGAACTTTTGTCTCCTCACCATCCTCCTTTCTCTTCCTAAGAGATCGTCTAGAGATGAAAGATCGTGATCTTTTCCTTTTTTTATTGATTTGTCCTCCAACAATTGCTCATTTTCAGAGTCGATACTGCTCTTGATTTCACTGTCATATTTGACTTGCGTTTATATGACATTTTCGCATTCATTCTTCTCAGGCTCACTATACGCAACTTAACTTGGTCTCCATGCGTCATTATCCCTTTTCATTTTTTCTTTATAATCATAGTGTTCTGCTTACTTTGAATAATGAATCTTACCTCTTGTAGATCAAATTTACTATTCTTTTTATACAACAATTTTTAGTCAGTGGTATATAACACCGTCAATGTGTAACGAAAGACATGACTTACCTCGGAATTCGAAACGACCGCAAACGTCTCTTTCTTGCAAAATAAGAACTAAAAAGAAATATGGCCGACGTTGAAGACACAATTTATGTGCGCTTATCTCGTCCAAAACGAGAAGATATTTGCACACATGCAAATTCTGGCCGTCTTGGAGTGGCATAATAAGGCGGGCGTCAACAGCGTCAATGTTTGGACATGCGGACAGACTGACAAAGAGCAGGCAGGAACGGGTGAGTTGGTGCCTGTTGCAACTGCCAAGTGTAACGGCCGAGAAAGGGAAACTTGAAATCCATTTCCTTGAGGCGACCGAAGAAAAGCAGCTGGCCTGCCGGCGAGCTTCGCACTGCACTTTTTGGCTCCTCTCATCATCATGTATTTATTTTTTTACTCCACAGTGGGACTCTAATTAGCCTATCAATGACGGAGGAAGAGTTTTTCGATCTTCCAACATATGGTAATGCCATATAGCTTAGCAACAATATCGAACTCTGGGGCGTAGTCGAATGTTAGCGTTTTCGGATTTCCATTTCTTGAAAATATGATCCTTAATACTTGTTTCACTGTAGAACTTGCATTACGTTTTGCCAACCTGAATAAGCATCTACAAGTATTACTAATAATCCCACACCATTAATATGAGCATGATCCATGTATACTCTCACAAGGTTAAGACTCTTTAAGCCATGTATGTATTTTTGTTTGTTAGCTAACTTATATTGCTTAACTTCATTTCATCCAACTGTCTTGGGTGTGAAAATTGCTTATGTATTTATAATAACCTCATAACCTGCAGTTGCCAATAAGAGATCAGTTATCTGGTTTTCTCATCTAACTGATTTGAAATTCTTCAGCTTTTTTGCTCTATCTTTAGTAGCTAGACTTTTAAGCGATGCTTGTGTGTACTCATAATTATTAAGTGATAATTATTCATTCAATAATTTCATATCGGTGAAGCCATTGTTGTGCAATAATAATTCACTGAAAAAAGTAAGCACTTAACTTATTTATATCGAAAGTCTCCAAGAGTTTAAATAGCTACAGCTATTACCGATTAAAAAGTTATCTTTATGAAGAATCAGAATTTCTAATACAGACGCCAAGAAAAACAAATTTATGAAGTGGATGGCAATAAAGACGAACGACCTGTGATACGGACGTTGCCAAAGAAAAAAATACCTGTGATACGGACGCTCAGAGATGGAACGAGTTATGATGCCGGAGCTCAGATACAGGAAGGAGTTATGATGCCGGAGCTCAGATACAGGAAGGAGTTATGATGCCGGAGCTCAGATACAGGAAGGAGTTATGATGCCGGAGCTCAGATACAGGAAGGAGTTATGATGCCGGAGCTCAGATACAGGAAGGAGTTATGATGCCGGAGCTCAGATACAGGAAGGAGTTATGATGCCGGAGCTCAGATACAGGAAGGAGTTATGATGCCGGAGCTCAGATACAGGAAGGAGTTATGATGCCGGAGCTCAGATACAGGAAGGAGTTATGATGCCGGAGCTCAGATACAGGAAGGAGTTATGATGCCGGAGCTCAGATACAGGAAGGAGTTATGATGCCGGAGCTCAGATACAGGAAGGAGTTATGATGCCGGAGCTCAGATACAGGAAGGAGTTATGATGCCGGAGCTCAGATACAGGAAGGAGTTATGATGCAGACACTCAGGGGATACAGGAAGGGGATATGCAGACACTCAGATACAGGAAGGAGATATGATGCAGACACTCAGATACAGGAAGGAGATATGATGCAGACACTCAGATACAGGAAGGAGATATGATGCAGACACTCAGATACAGGAAGGAGATATGATGCAGACACTCAGATACAGGAAGGAGATATGATGCAGACACTCAGATACAGGAAGGAGATATGATGCAGACACTCAGATACAGGAAGGAGATATGATGCAGACACTCAGATACAGGAAGGAGATATGATGCAGACACTCAGATACAGGAAGGAGATATGATGCAGACACTCAGAAAGAGGGAGGTTTTATGATGCAGACACTCAGAAAGAGGGAGGTTTTATGATGCAGACACTCAGAAAGAGGGAGGTTTTATGATGCAGACACTCAGAAAGAGGGAGGTTTTATGATGCAGACACTCAGAAAGAGGGAGGTTTTATGATGCAGACACTCAGAAAGAGGGAGGTTTTATGATGCAGACACTCAGAAAGAGGGAGGTATTATGATGCAGACACTCAGAAAGAGGGAGGTTTTATGATGCAGACACTCAGAAAGAGGGAGGTATTATGATGTAGACACTCAGAAAGAGGGAGGTTTTATGATGCAGACACTCAGAAAGAGGGAGGTTTTATGATGCAGACGTTCAGAAAGAGGAAGGAGTTATGATACAAACGTTAAGAGGATGGCGTTATGATATAGATGTTGAGAAAGCAATTATGATAAAAAGGTCGAAGAAGAAAGAAATATGATGTAGACATCGAGAACAAAATTATAATATGGACGCTGAGAGAAGAAAGGATATGTATAGTAAATGCTGTGAAAAAGCAGAAAAAGCCTTGACTCCAAATAAAAGAAAGATATGAATGGATTGAATGTAGAATCCATTAGACAATCATCGAATAAGATGAAGAAAAATGTATGATGCAAACAGCGAGCAAAAGGAATGTGTATGTATAAAATAGACACTGAGAATATATATATTGATAATACAGCCATCAAGAAAGAAGAAGAAAACGCAAAGATAATAAAGAAAAAGCCAAAGAAAGAGGAGAGAAATGAAGATGAATTAACGGGGAAAAGAAGCTTGAAAATGAAACGAAAAATGTAAGAAGACGACTAGGAAAACCGAAATGACGTAGAAGGAAGTTTAGAAAGGAGAAGAAAGCAAAGTAAGAAAGAAGACAGAAAATTTTAAAAATCTCCCTTCCCCTCACAAAAAAGCCAGACGAAAACGAACGGAGCTGCAGTGAATAATATGGCTTCCCAGTACGAAGAACGGTGGTGACGAAGTAAAAGAAGCAGTGAATCTACTTTTATGAAACAAACTCATTAATCAACGTCTTCAACTGAAAATACCACATCAGCAATTCTTTCGTTTCTTGGTTCATTTTTTTTATGCTTCACATATTATCTGTCCTTTGAATATCTTTTCCGACCAAGCAGGTAGAAGGCATGCATTACCATCTCGTTTCCATTTGGCAGTCGCCATTGCATCTTCGCGCCGCCTCTCCTCTCGTCTGCTGTTCTTGAAAGCCTAACTTTCTATTAATCAATGTTTTACAATTTTTGTTCGTTGTCTTTTGCTTTCGTCGGTGCAAAAGCCATTGTTACTGGACACGTTTTAATTCCATTTTACATGGGATTGACTTAATGTCTGAAGATAGTTAAAAAAAAAAAAGAAGAAATCTTGCAAAACTTATCTTCTAGTCATGCCCAGAGTTCCATTTATTCATTATTGTCTTTAAAGCTACTCTGTCGTTATTATAAATATCAAATTCATTTCTTAGAATATGAAGCCAGTCAAATGTAATCTGAGTAAGTATTTCATTTCAATTAATTTTGCATTGATATTTGCTAAGTTTATTTTAGTCAGATAAAAAACAAGCTAAAATAAAAGACGGCATATTTTCTAATAGTATTATTCACCTAATACAAGGCTGGAAAAACGCTATATATATATATATATATATATATATATATTCCATTTTTAAACGACTTATTTCGCTATCATGGTTTTTACCATGAGTGGTGTCTTCAGGCGATTTTTAATAACTGATTTTACCGTTTACCGTTTTTCTTTTTAACAACGCTCTTGTAACGGTGTTTTATTTGAACGTACACGTGGCAGGGAATTTATGAACACGCAATGTTTAAATTAAAATGGATTATGACGTTTTCATCCATGGTTGTATGAACCTAAGAGGTGTTTCTTATTGTGGATGCATTTAGTCATAATTTCTGTTCTTTTATTTGACAGTTCGTCTTTATTTGGGAATATCATCATTTTTATTTTTTCTTCTTGGCACAATTTACATATTTGTCCACCGTTGTAAAGCTTGGCTGTTTTTACAATGCTCCACGTTATGTCTGGGTCTTTTCCATTGTCTCACCCTATTATGACCATAAACTAAGTAACCAATCTCTCTCTCTCTCTCTATATATATATATATACAGATCTGTTTCGCTGTATCACAGCTCATTATATATATATATATATATATATATATATATATATATATATATACACACACACACAGTAGCGGTCATAATATAAGGAATGGAAACAACAAAGATATAAATATGTGTATTACTTAAAAAGTAATGCATGATTAGCAATACATTTTTTACCGAATAAAGATAAGGGTGTAATGCATAAATATTACACAAAGTTACAAAAATTTACATAATAGTCTTTTTTTAAAATAAAGATTAAATGGAACAAAGGAAATAAGCTACTGGACAAAAGTTAAGGAACGATCTTGTTAATACTTGATTGTGAACAAAATATCAACAAAATTTAATATTTGGTAAAGATCCCCTTATTTTCAATGACTTTTCTTATATATATATATATATATATATATATATATATACTAGCAGTACAGCCCGGCGTTGCTCGGGTGTAATGAAAGCTTTAAAACTAATGCATAGTCCTAGACTCTTTGGACGTTGGCACGAAAGACTAAAAAGCAATAGTTGTTTCCAGTTAAAGCGAAATCGTAGACTGAAAGAAAAATCACTGTATGTAAATCAAATTTTGATTTCCTGGTATCGATATCAAGTTTTTAGTCGTAAACTGAATTTTGAAGGCTAAATAAGTCCTCCGAGTAAATGGTATCATGGATGAGACTAA
This sequence comes from Ascarosepion bandense, assembly GCA_037127315.1. NCBI lineage: Eukaryota > Metazoa > Mollusca > Cephalopoda > Sepiida > Sepiidae > Ascarosepion > Ascarosepion bandense. The sequence continues at coordinate 1,905,152 of JBBBDQ010000775.1, forward strand.
GAACTACAATCATACCTACTTAGAGCCAAAGTCGAAGCAAAAACTAAAATAAAAGAGCTGAAAAAAAATCCAGATATAAAGGCAGATAGACAGACAGACAGACACACACATCTTGCCTTATATATATATATATATATATATATATATATAATCGATTTTCTACACTATTGTACGAACTGCAACATTGAAACATCTAAATATCGTTTCTTACGTCTTTGTATATGAGTGTATCAAATTTGATTAAAATTGGACCACTCCTTCTATAAACGGATTTTTCGATTATTGATATTCATCGGGGGTACCTCGACACAAAACCTAGCTATCAAATTCAGCAGACGCTTATAGTACAAGCGTGAAAACTTTCGATAAAATTGGTTTCGCCGTTTCGGAGTCGATAGGTAGCGGACACACACACAGACAAAATTCCATTTATAAATAACTTATATACACACATATGGGTAGAGAGAGAAAGTGATCTATAAATGCATTTTTATGTGACTAGTGTGAAGAAATTGCACCATGTTTTACTGAAAAATGTATTGTTAATATTTTTCCTTCAAAAATGTATATTTTTATATGAAGGTCTATTTTTATGTATATATTTCTATAAAAGTCTATTTTGATACTTTCATAGTTTTTTGACCCCAGTTTGGGGGTTAACTATTTGCCCATAGCTGGGACTCTAACATGTGCTACCACTCTGGGTCAGGGTGGACCTGGGAACAACAGCGATTAAGAGGTGGTTCCATGCTCCTCACAATCTCACAATCAGAGGCATTGCTGCCGGATGCAATTTACCGTCATGTCCAAAACTGGATGGCAAAATAGGGGCTTGGAGCACTGCTTAAAGCTAAAAAATATAGAAAGTCGTGGGACGCGATGTTCACCTACGTCCTGATTAAAGACGACGCATGAAAGAAAAAAGAGTGCCTGTTTTGTAACATATTTAAGTTTAGCACTTATTAAGCTAACAGATACTAATCTTTTTCTAATTTAATATTTTTACTCAAGCAATGGTAATATGATTTATTATTAAGACATGAAAATCTCCCTACCGATATCAGTTTAATGGTTGAATTCGGGAGCAGGTTGAGATCTCGTGTGATTGTTTCTTATTATGCATGATTCTTTTTTTAATCTGAAATCTAATATCGGTGCAATTGTCGACCACTTACGTCCAAAACCCAAATATTGATAGACAACAAATATTACGTGACTTTCTACCACAGCGATGAAATAATGGCCCATGAGCCCGTGGGCTTATCACTGGACGACAAATCTGTGCTCACTGTATTCAGTCTGTTCTATTTTTTGTTGTCCGTGTTCAACTATAAAGATTGATTTTCTGTTGTCGTTTATAATACGAGACAAAAGCCGTTTTATTGTTGACAAAAGCCTATCATTTGTAATGCGTTTACATTCGCTTCATATATATCGTTTTACAATCTTTTATATTCATTTTTAATGCAAATTCTTATTTTATATATTTATTTATTTTGTCTTATTCTTGCAACAACTTCATAGTCTTACAATCAGCTTCAGAAGCATTGCAGTTACCTTTTGTGTCTAACAATAGAACTCGAATGTTTTATTTCAATAAAATGTTTTTTTTGTTAAAATACAATAAAGAGACAAAGGAAATTTATTTACTGTTTTCCCTAGAGGTGTGCGACGAAAAACAGTCTAAAACAAACAAGAGCAGCCGATCTGTTTCTACGCAAACTCTGAACGTCACAAAATTAAAATGGCTGACAACTTGATACCAGATGCAAATATTTAGAGTGATGATAACACTGCTTGACAGGCTTTTGAAATTCTAAATTAAACAATATATTAAGAAAGAAACTTAGTACATTTTTGGGATTAGAATTTTTTTATCTATGATTTATTTTTATAACAACGTATTTTTATTTAGTGATTCATCTTTCGACTTTTATTTTAAATTTTAGGAAATTGGAAAAATAAGCTGTAGATCTGAAGTTGTTTGGCGGTTGACGAAGATTTTCTTCGTCATTCAATGGCATATATAAACTGAAGAGCCCTTAAAAAGACGGCAGTAAACTAAATTATTTACATTCTTTAAACGTAGAAATAAACCAAACCAGATGACCTATGTGGAAGCCGTCATAAGTAACGGCGTAGTGTAGCTATTACAGCCATTGAGTGCCAGGGTCACGTGAAACATGCTAGTTTAGGACAAATGCCAGGGTTACGTGAAACATGCTACCTCATGACAAATATCAGGGTCAGGTGAAACTGCTACCTCAGGACAAATACCAAGGTCACGTGAAACATGCTGCTTCAGGACAAATACCAGGGTCACCGGAAAAACACGGATGTTGACAACTGATTTGACCATGGTCACACTGAGGACCAATATTGATTTTAACTAATTTACAAGGAGGAACGTAGCATTAAATTCAATCCTAATTCAGTTCTGGTGCATTCATCACTGCAAAGAATACAGTACATGCTATTTCTCTAAGAGTATCGTTATTGATACCGTAGAATCAATTAATACATATCAGCTGAGCTCTAGAACATCATAACTGAACCGTGGAAGATTGATACCGCGTGGTCTTATCAAGCGAGTCACATTTCCAGTTCTTTGAGAAACACAGTCGAGTTTTGCGATGAGGTGACCACATAAGGTTATGCATTTCGCTTGTCGGAAGTGGATTGGAAAGCTCGATATATTTCGGTTGGAAAGATTCGGTAAGAAAACTGAAATCTCTCTAAAATGATGTTATATAAATAGATTAAATCCATAACTGATACTATCAGTCCGTCAGTCAGTCAGTCAGTGAAGTGCCATACATGATACACGATAGGGTGATCATGTCTCTTTCGAGTCATGACTGACCGGGCAGAGAATTTTCTCGCAGTAAGTTGCCATGTCTTTCTGTGGTAGTCTGGTTGCCATACGAAGCTATAGAACCCAATCTGTCCTGCTATTCAACACATATCTGGAGGGAGAAGAGATGGGTTAATACCTTTCCCAAGGGTATTTGTGTGTAAGTGAATAAAACGAATTCGACTCGAATTCGAACTTCCGATTTCTTATTCAGAGTCGATATCCATTAAACACAACTCACATAGCATAGTTATATATATATATATATATATATATATATATATATATATATATATATAATTTGGGATCTAAAACATCACCATCGGACTTTGAAAAATTGACGCCGTGTCGTCTTGTCAGACGAATCATATATCTACTTCTTTTAGAAAAACGGTAGAGTTCGTGTTAGAGGATCACGCAAGATTATGAATTTAGTTTGTTCGCCGAGTGTTTCTCTTGAAAGATATAACCTAGATATATCTCGCATTAGACCATTTGCATGCACCTTATGCACGCCATGTCTTTCAGTGGTCATGGTTTATGACAGCAAAATAACGAAACTGACCTAAAACTGGTTCCATGAATAGCAAGCTCACTTTCACTGGGTGCCACACACACACACTAAATTTAACCCCCATCGAGCCTATATGAAACATGTTATAGGCTACATTAAATTCCCCGCAGCCAACCCCAATAAAAACATCGTTATGAACCACTCTGGAGAAATCTATCCGCATAAGTTTTGCAGCACCTTGACATTTCAATGTCACTGCGTTATTTAGGCGAATAGAGAAAATATATGTTATCAGATAGTTGTTTAAAAATATCTGCCTTTTACGATTGTTATGCTAATCCCTGGATGTGCGTTGTGGGGCAGTAAATATCAACTCGGAACGACAAATCGGGGTGCCAAGTTCTAATTCCAGTTGCATTCCTTGCATTCACTTACGCACAAACACCCTTGGGAAAGGTATTAATCTGTCTCTTCCCCCAGTTATGAGTTAAATAATAGGACAGATTGGGCCCTATAGGCCTTGACTAGCAACCAGTCTACTGCAGAAAGAAATGGCAACCTACTGCGACATAATCTTCTACCCAGTCAGTTATATCTCTTTCGAGACATGATCACCTAAAGCGTGTATCACGTATGGCACTTAACTGACTGACTGATGCTAACCACTGCTAACATTTCTTAAAGCCGAATGACGATCATTAATTTTTGCTTGATTTAATCAAGGTCATTCCTAGCATACACCATTTCATCATTCATTAAGAACTTTACGTATGTATGGACTTTGGGACCACTGTTTATAAAAAGTTTTGATTTATTTATTCCTCAGATTAACATCGGAAAAGGAGGAGACACTAAATAAACAATAATATTAAAATGCAGAGTTAACATGTTTTCATTGAACTCATTTATTAAAAAAAGAATAGTGGACTCGTCGGTCTGATTTGAAATAATTTCGGAATGTATTTGCGGATATAACCTCTTCGGAACCAAATGCCATAAACCTTTCGATTCAAAGGTCTACTTTATAACCATATAGCCATACACTTTGTACATAAAAATGGATCATCATTGCTTAGCGGGCTTTTTTCTTTGCAGAAGAAGGAAAAAAATTTGAATCGCAATGATAAATGTACAGGAAATTAATTTTTCGGTGAAATGAAAAATGAGAAAATTATTCGTATTGATAACATGAACAAGTTAGGAAATTGTTTTTTTTTAAAAAACAAGAAATTAAAAAAAAATGAAGTAGATTCCGAATACTAATTTTATCGGTATTTTGATTTCCTTTTTGGTAGATTTTCTCGTCGTGTTCGTATAAATATTCAGTACTGTTTTATTTGTCCATAATTCTGAGTTGAGATATTGGATTATTTACATTCTTCAGACTGTTGTCCTCATCTGTATTGCCAAATTCACGAGGTTTCTGAGGTTTTACAATCCTACCTTCTTCAGGTGATTAAAATGTTTAACTGAAACCTTTATTTAGATCATTGTGGTATATTATTCTCGTTCCCTGATTCATGCTACTTCAGGATATCTTAGTTATATCTAACTCAGCTCTCTAAGCTTTTGATTCACCACTGCTGTAGCTAAGTATTGAACTCACAACTCTTTGGGTCAAGTCCCTGGATCTAACCAACACTTTTAATGAATGGGCCATGTGTAAATATAAATAATGTAAATGAGCACTGCTTTATTTATTTATCGATGATGAAAGGAGCATAGCGCATGAACATAAATTGTTGAAATGATCACTGGTTAACAGTGAATAGACGTTCCTGAAATCTTCCTTACGACCGCGTCCTTTCAGAATGTAAGGGCTCATAGACCTCCCTATCTCTCGTCGTTCTTAACATTTTCTCTTGGTATCTCTTCCAAACCTTGCTCCGCCATCCAGTTGCTGAAGCCCATCGATTATATCTCACGCTGCTTTCCTATGTCTCTCTTTCCCTCTATCCGTCCCGAGAGTATTAGGTTCTCCAAGCCATCCTTCTTTATTATGGGTCCCAGAAACATCAGCTGTCTCTTAACCTCCCCCCAACTCCCGTAGTGTCTCAACACATTCTCGCACTTCCCGCCTGTGGAATTCCCTTCCATTTACTTGCTTTCTCGACAGATACAATCTCCAAAAATTTAGATGTAAGTCAATAGTCATCTATCTCACTAACCTGCATCCTCTCTCTCATGCTCCCCTCTCCGTCCATTCCTCTCATCAGTATTCTCATCCTTTTCTTACACACTTCCTGACACCCCCTATAACCTGTCACTCTTTCTCATAACTTTCCTCCTATGTAATCCCCTGCAAAAACGTGGGAGTAAAATGCTTTAGTTGGGGCGACATGATTATAAAAAGAAATGTGTTTATCGTTCCGTTCGTTCGTTCCACGGCCGTTATGTCTCGGTGATACCTTAGAAATAATGGACTATTTCATTTTGTTCTCGTCGAAAGGGGAGACATGGCACTGTTTGGTTTCTACGAGAAAATGAAATAAATAAAGCAAGGTGGGAAAAGCAATCTGTTTAAATTCTTCTGCTAACACCTCTTAAATAGTGGACTATTCCGTTTTGATTGCGTAGAAAGAGGAGAAAAGACACTACACAGATTCAGTAAAAGAAAGAAAGGAAGGAAGTAGGGTGGAGGATAAAACTGTTTAATTGATGTTTCAGTGAAATGGAAAAAAGTTCTCAACTTTAAATCTTTTCATTTTTACCCACTTCTTAAAATAACGACCAGCCTTCACATTCATGATTTTTATTGCGATGTTTTGTAAAAGTTGTTAACCTAAAATATATAACGACGCGCTAGGGGAATTTCTACAGCTATTTTATTGTCGTAAAACTCGCTATGAACTTAATGATTAACTTAAGAATTAAAATTCATCAGAATATTAAAATGGGAAAACCGTGAAAAAATAATATTAATAATAATAATGATAGGATGTGTTACAAACTTAAAGCAGAAAAAACCCCCCAAAAACTCACACACTCCTTTTGAGAATGGTGCTCTGCGCTAAAAGTCAAACGTGAAAAGATTATCCTTGCCGTGAAAAGTATGTGAAATTTTGAAAGTCGCACCCGATGAGAATAAAATCCTCTATTCAGTTATTATTAAGTTAGGTTCTCAACTCGTATTGGGTTAGCTAATGCCGAATGTTACAGGTGATAATTCGTCAGGACCGAGTTCACTACTCGTAGTAAATTTAAGTTTGATTGGTTTATTTTGCGACATTTAGACACTTGATGGGTTATTTAAACTCGAATTATGTATGAGGCACCCAGTGAGGATAAAATTCACTACTGAATTAGTTTGGTTGATTTTGTGACGTATTAAAACTTCTTGGGTTATTTAACATCGAAGTTTGTATGGTTTACCCAGTGAGGGTGAAACTCACAACGCAGTAGTAATAGCCAATCAGATAAGCATAGCTGTCCATTACCTGACGTTGATGCAATGGTTAGCTCTTTAGTTTATTTGCACTAACTCTGCGGTGTCAGAAGTGAACAAATAAACGGGAGAGTGTAGCGTATTGCTCCTTGTTCAGCGATTGGTCCATACAGCTGATACGATCAGACTTATCTGTTGTTGTCAGGCTGAGAATTAATGAAGATTCACTCCATGAAGCTTGTGTCAGGAATACATGTCTCCGTGTTTGGCTTGTATGACAACAACTGGATAGTAGACAAGTCCATATTCCTTCAAACTGTGTTGATCCGAGAAATGGGCTTTAGTGGTCGCTTCAAGTTTTTTTTCGTTTTCTACGGTTTATCAACCCTTTGAAGATTGTTTGAAGCTTGGAGGTAATAATGTTTTAATGATACAAGATATACTAATTAGCTCATAGCTAGGGGTAGAATAGGTGAATTAATATTTTCCCATGAGTATTTTCGCCTAAGTGGATATAAAAAATGAAACTGGAATTGGAACTTGGTTTTTTGGTTAACAATTGCGAGATATTATACATTGCATTCTAACTTACAGCACATGGCATTCTGAAACGTTCACCCTTTGAAATATTGACTAGGCTCAACGTTGCTTAACTTCGGTGTTTCAACGTGATGTGGCCGTAAGCCTGGAGTTATAAGTCTTCGGAACTTCAAGTGCAGATGGTATAATATCAGAGTGCTCGATTCAGAATTGTTTTACGTTTTAATCTACAAGTATAAACATCGCTTTTGCTTTTAAGATTAATAGTTATCGTTTGGATAATTTGAAGAGGCTTGTTGGTCGCAGTATCGACTTTTTTTTTTCGATGCCCCTCTCCATTTATAGAAAACTGTGCTGTCCTTGTTTAGATATACCTGGCTGACACACTTGTCTCTTGGTTCAATTTTACGAGATCTCTTAACTCTAAAATTTATTCGTGAAAGATTATTGTTAGGGTTTCAGATTCGAACTTATACCGTCGCTGTATTGAGAGGATAAACTATTTAGGCACAGGAAAAATTATTCCGGCCTGTAAAATGAAAATTCTAGATGCAGCACACTGCTATCATAAATCTTTGAGCAATGTGCTCAATTGGGAGGGATTATCAGGGTGTGTCAGCATCGATGCCAGCAAGGCCTCTGCCCCAGAAAGATTTTGCTTGGATTTGCTTCATGTCACCAGATATGCTACAAGCCTTCCCCTCTTTACGCGGCCATTCGACGAGAGCAGATACTATACACTACTACGTTGTTTAACATGAGAACGCGGCTAGTACGGCTGTTAAAGACAGCTAGTGCGCAGTTAAAGCCAGCTACTAGTTAGGCAATAGGTAGCGTAACTGTACCGTTCGGACTTAATTATTTCTATTTACTTGTTATTAACAGTTCCTTTGTTATATTTTTGTTGTACTAATACAATGTTTTGAAGCTACCTTCTGTTGTCGGTGTCTTACTTTCGGCCAGACGAGTCACTAGAACTTTGCGGCGAAGTTTGGCCACAACAACCCCACAACAAATTGGCGACGAAGATCCACAACAAAGGGGAAGACAGAACAGAATGCTTATAATATAGCAGAATCTCTGTGTTTTATGTGGGGTCCCCATCCACGGATATGACAAAAGTTGCCCAATCTCCGCGTGCATATGGATCAAGGAAAATAATTACTCTCACGTTGACTGTTGGTATCCACAAAACTAGTGCAATGAGGAAGGAACTGATACACGATTGGAAGCTACTAAACATCACTAATAACTTTAAGAAGCAGATACAACAAGAAGATCAAATAAAAACAGTCTGATACTTTGTTTGGTGCTTACGTATTATCGGGAGGACCTTTAAAAAAACGACTCAAAAATTAAAGTAAATTATTTATTGAAACGGTTAAAACAATAAAATAACATTACATTTGTAATTCCGGAGGCCAGAACGTCGCAATTGCTTCCAAAAGTGACTCAAAGACATCAGTACAGGCAACATGCTTCCGCCACATGAATTCGGCCAAATACGACTCCAAATGGTGACGTGCAGTGCCACAGTGCTTCTTGTTTCGCCACTTTGTCGATCCCCATAGGCGTTCCACTGTCTGCGTATGAGCCCCGGTGTTCGAATCCACAAAGTTGTACTTGTGGTTGACGTTGAGGTGACGAAAGCCTGATTTTTCCAGTTCCTTGGTGTTATAAGCGGGGAAAAAAAAGAAAAAGTAAAAATCAAAGGTCCTCCCGATAATACGTAAGGACCCTTTGTTTACTTGCCTCCCTAGGTGGCTGGAAATAACACAAAATTATTTTTAATATCGAGTGTCCTGAGGGGCACATATTGTGCAGGAGATAAAAACAGACTAGTTCCAGCGACTACAGTCACGCGGTCGGCAGTATTTTACCAACAAGATTCAGTGCAGTTAGGGTGGTGAGGCATTTGGGTTGCAATTTTCCGGGGATCAGGATACACTTTCATAATTTTAAAATGAAGAGAGAATAGATAACACACTTGTTATTTACTCGCTCCCACCCCAACGGTGGTAGGCATGGAAAAAGTTATTTCAAACTAGAGACCCCAAGCGCGTGCAAATGAATCAAGGTACCCCATATTATCTAGTCCTGGTAACCAATCTTGCGATGGCATAGATATTCTACCGACCCTGCAATGAGAGCTTAAATTCCCGGGACCGAACAAAGACTCAGAACTGAGAGATAGAATCTTGTTTATCCGCTCGAAGGCAGATACTAAACTTATTTACTTATGCTCCACTTGGCGGTGTTAAGACGAAGAACCGATATGATGGGTTTGGGGTAATTTTCTGTTGTCATGGCCGTTGTTTTATATGTTTTTCATTAAGTCCTATTTCATTCATGATTAGATATATCAGGTCGGCGAAAAGGTTTTGGCCGATTTAAAATTTCATCTTGAAAATGAAAAACTGTGTATATTTGAAAATCTTTATTAATAACAATAACGACCTTTGCTCTCTATAACTTGATTCCATCTGTCAATGAGCTTATAAATGCCTCGCTTGTAAAATTCTTTAGGTTTTGATGTGAAATATGAATCTAAGTGATGTTCAATCTCTTCTCGTGATGTTAATCTTAGGCCATCTAAATGTCTTTGTAATCCTCGAAATAACTGATAATCCGAGGAAGCTAGGTCAGGAGAATATAGAGGATGGGACAATATGACACTTATCACCTGTGACAAGCCTTACGCAAAAATGGTGTTTGAAGGTGTCGTGAAAGCAAAGCTTCACAACACGTTGTCGCAGGTTCTCTAAAGAACATGAGTGAGAATATTGCAAAAAAATATGAATGATGCTTTAATAATCTGAAAATTATAAATTAATCACGGTCGTATGTTTAAGTAATAACAATCTGCATGAAATGAATTACAATCATTTGAAATGCCCCTTTTACAAACCAGCAAAAACTTTTGGAGCGACCTGATAGTAAATGATTTGAAAAGTTGATCGTTTCATTCTAATTTATTTTCCTGGGTTGGCAGGTTTCTACAGTCTCCATAATCAGTTACGACCGGGCTTATATCGAAAACACTTTTTCGATAGGTCACAAGTTGATTAATAAGCTGATCTTAGTTTATATACTAAGAATATTCAGTGAATATTGAACTCAGTTCATTCGTGATTAATGAGCTGGATTAACTAGTCGACTACCACCTTACAGTATACACTGAAAAAATGGTACTACTAAAAACAAAAAGAATAAAAATAATACTTAGAGAGGAGAGCGATTTAAGAAAAGAAAAAGTAAAAAAAAAAAACAACAGTGTTTAACAATGTTGAACAATACGTCTGTCTTTTTCACATTATGTTTACAAATGTATGTAAATATAGAAATATAAAAAAATATAGAGAAAGGATAAAAGTTGCTTGTTTTGAGGATACGGCTGTACTGGTAATCAATGCGTCAAAACGAATGACACGCCACCAGCGTAAAGGCATACAATTGAAACGTGCGTAATATAATGGCGATCGTGTTCATTGATTAATTACTAAAAGGAATTAATCAAATACCTTATATAAATCCTATGGAACTCTGTCATCTTGATAATTTCCTCGGAGCAGGAAGTAAGTCGTCTGCAAACGTCACTATCCCCATGAGTTTTAAAGGCCTCAAGGTTGGTAGATTATGGTAATTTGAGATAAGATGTTCATCGAAATTACAGCCGTTTATAATAAAATTTGCTACAAGCTCAGTTTATGTCACATTGCTGTGACCTCATTATACCACAGGAAATTGAATTTTTTATTTAATTTTTGCGTTGCGCAGCAACATTTTTCTTTTTTACTTTTAAATAACCTTGGTATATTTTTAGACGGAGTTGTCGTGGCGGATATATTGGGCCTGGTATGTTTGTATCTAAACGTCCATTTGCTTATGTTCTTTCACTCAATACTACTAACAAATGGTTTTTCATTAATCATAGCAGTAATGTTTTAATGAAGTTTCTCTGAAATATTCCTTCAGAAAGCAATTCAGACGAAAAACAGTTTTGTTCGTCATTTTCCATAAGTTAAAATTCAGACAGCAATTTTGCCGCCAATTCTGCTGATTTCAGAAATCCGAATACGAACTCGAAGAACAAAAGAACCTTCCGGAAACTAAGAAAAATATTAAGAAACAGAAAAATATCGTTGAAAACAATCAGTGCTATGTAATATCAATCTTACGATTCGACGGTGATTGCTGTTACATAATCTTTCAAGATGAACAGAAACAGATGTAGTTCTGAAGCAAGATGTTGAGAATGCTATAGACGAAGCTTGTTAGTAACTAGTAAGATGTAGGAAAAATGGGAACGAAAGGATATTTTGGCTTAGGATAAATATATTTGAAATTTCGAGGACGCATAATGAGGATATTAAGCCAGGAGGATTTTACATTCGTAAGACATGGCAGCGTAAGCGTGGCAGTGGCAAATAGCGAATAAAACTAAAAGAAATTGTGTAAAGGATGGTAAAACATTAACAGAGAAGGAGAATACATTGCTACAAGATATAAGAAGCTGTGGACAATTGTGATCGATGAAGTTCTGGAAGAACATGAAATAAGAAAATTAAGATAATGAATATTCAAAAATCATAAGCGTTTTAATCAAATAGCTTATATAAATCCAATGGAACTCTCCTGTCATTTTGATAATTTCCTCGGAGCGGGATGTAATACGTCTGCAAACGTAACTATTCCCATGAACAGTACTGGCTGCAAAATTGCTGTCTGAATTTTAACTTTTGAAAAATTACGAACAAAATTGTTTTTCGTACAATTTCAGTTTTTTGTCTGAATTCCGTTTTGAAAGAATATTTCAGACAAATGTCAATAAAACGTTACAGTTATGATTAATGAAAAACAAACACTAGCATATGGACATTGAGATACAAATGTACTGGGCCCAATATATTCGCCATGACACCTAAGTTTGAGTTTTGTTTATCGTTTTATCAACCTCTGTGGGTTATTTAATGTAAAAAAGGTGGGGTTTTAAGGTATTTTTTAATGTTCGGTTATAGTGAAAATGTTGATTTAGTCAGATTTTAATGAAAATTTTTATTTTTACTTTTTTCTTTTCAAGAAAACTGAAAGTGTCTTCTCGTTTGTATTAAAATGTTTTGCTGAGAATAATTTTTTCTTTCAAAAATGTGTTATGGTAATTTTCTCTTTATAAAAGTCTATTTTTATGAATATATTTCTATAAAAGTCTATTTTTATACTTTCAGAGTATTTGATCCCAGTTTGGGGGTTAACTATTTGTCCACAGCTGGGACTCTAACAGGTGCTACCACTCCGGGTCAGGGTGGACCGGGAAACAACAGCAATTAAGATGTGGTTCCATGCTGCTCACAACCTCCCACTCTGAGGCCTTGCTGCCGGATTCAGTTTACTGTCATTGGCCATGACACCTAAATCTGATAAGAGTAGACCAAAGTTATTTGAAAGAAAAAAATGACAGAACAGTATTTTTTAGAAATTTTCTTGCATATCTTGCAGACAATTGAAAATGAAAACTACGACTACTTTGAAAATACAGTCACAGCCAACAATCCGCAGATTATAAGCTGTTGTACTCGGAACGAGAAACCGGGGAGCCGAGTTCGAATTCCAGTTGAATCCATTGTATTCACTTACGAGCAAATACCCTTGGGAAAGGTATTAATCCGTCTCTTCCTTCCAGTTATGGGTTAAATAGCAGGACAGATTGGGTTCTATAGCTTTGGTAGGCAACCAGTCTACCGCAGAAAGCAATGGCAACCTACTGCGGGATAATCTTCTGCCCAGTCAGTCATGTCTCTTTCGAGACATGATCGTCCAAGCGTGTATCACGTATGGCACTTAACTGACTAGGCGTTAGAACTGAAAAAAAGGAAATGTCAGACGAAGCAAAATGCAAACAAAGAATTATTTCTTTCGTTATATAAACAAAAAGAAGTAATGTAAACATCCTCCCGAAGAAGTTGGGGTTTGAAATCAGCTAGTCAGTAATCCCCGCCTCACACAATGACTATTTCCGTTTGCATTAAACATTAGTTACTGCTTAACGCGGACTCACACTTTCCATTGGACTATTTAAGCTAATTTAGGTTCTGAAAATTACTAACTTGATGACATTTTAATGTTTATCTGGACAGGAAAACTCACTGGTTGGTTCCTACGCGGAAACTCAGAAAGTCACGGATCCAAATCCTGATGATTTCTTGATTTGATCCAATTTGAAATCAAATCGAGATGGAATTCCGACCATAGAGAAACTTTGTGTAAACTATGTAATAATTAGTGGTTAACTATTAAGAGATATGGGAGTTATTAAATATTGATAACGATTGTACCCCTGCCGGAAAAAATGACGGGAAAATATTTGAGAGGATTATTAACTGTTTCCTCACAGGTTATCCCCCTCTTCCGGAGCGTGACAGGAGGAAATATAATTTCGAAAATAAAAACGGCTTGGAGATTTTGCATTATATATATATATATATATATATATATATATATATATCGTTCCTTCAGTAATGAATTAGAGCACTCTGGCTACTGGCGTATCATAATCATACGCTAAAAGTCTGTTGTCATCTACCGAATTCCCATAGATCAGCGGTAGAATCGCCGACTGACGCCAATTCGGTCGGGTTTCAATCCTGGGTTAGAAGCAATCGTATGTCTAACTGTACTGATGAGTTGTGATACAGCGAAACAGATCTGTCTGCGGATGACTATATATATATATATATATATAACGGTCTTTATTATAATAAAGAGGATATATATTCTTCACTGTCCGACGACACAATTATTGTAGAACGATAAAATAAAATGACATTGTTAAAGAGCAAATATGCGACAAGAGCTTTTTTTAACTAGCAGTAAAGAGAATGAACTGAGCCGACGCTGCTACGCTGTTTTCTTTCTCTCCATGAGTTTGACAGGGTGGATATATAAAGATAAATAAATACACAACGGTCTCTATTATAATAAAGATGATTGTTACCAATTATTAAATTATAAATAATAACTATATAAAAATAATTATTTACGCCGTTTACATTGTACGGACAGTTGTTCTCATCTTTATTGCCATATTCACGATGTTTGGGCCGTTGTACCTTTCGACTTTCTTCAGGTGATATACGTTTGGATTCGAAGACAAGTACAACAGCCGAATCGTCCTGAATAAGACAAAGATGAGGACAACAGTCCAAACAACATAAATAGTGTAAAAGCTACAACCTCATCACAGAAGTACAGACAATTAACTTATGAGTAAATAAATCTATAATTAATTATTATGTAAATAAAGAATATACAATTTATTAATTGCTATGAGAAGCAGCATCTTATTGCTTTAACTTGAGTGTTTGGTAACATGATAAACTGCTGCTTACAAACCATAAATCTTCCAATATATACTGAAATTTTTTTTAACTCGTTCATAAACAATTGTACTTAAATTGGTTTGGATTTTGAACTTCACGAACTGATTTCAAGAATTCTACACATTCTCCGAGTTTAGTTACATGACAACATATTTCGTTTATGTTTATTTGATCCAATCACCAAGAAAAAAAGCATCGAAGCAAATACTTCAGAGAATTAAGTACTCATTCTTGCATAAGAATGAACCAACGTCAGTACTTACAGTAATTACCGTAGTTTCTACAGAGTGTTCCGACAGTAGGTAGAATAAGTGTGAATCTGTTACCTTATTACAGCGGTGTTCATTATAACTATGGTATTTTCGCTATTTTATTTTAAATAAGTATGGTAACTATAATTATAACTAATTGATGTAATGAATATGCATACACCTTGGTTCCCCCTCACAGTAATATGATTGGTTGGTGTCAGCCATAAATATAGACTAAGGCGGGAACGGCTAGAACTACGCCTATTGGAATGCCTATTGGATAAGCCTAAGCATACTGCATACGACGAGCACCAGTCTATTGCGACTACTTGCTAGATTGTCATACCCGGTTACATTGCCAAAAGCACTTAGCTACTTTGAATAATATATATATCCCTTTCCGGGACATATCACGAATATATTAGTAAATATAACTGCATATATAATCTTAAAGTAAATGTTATCACTTAATATCCACCTACGTTTGAACCACCCTGTATATTTAAACAAAAAAGTAGGTATTAAATGTCAACTTATATAATGAAAACGTTTATTTTATGTTGTAATAATCCGTAGTTCATTATGAATAGTGTTATAATGCTCGCATCAACTTGTAGATTGGGTAGATATTCCAAAGGAAACAATAGAACACACGTTTAGAGAGAAGAACTGTTTAATTCCGTGGATTATGTTATGTCAGTCCTTCAATATGACAGTGAATGCTCGACAATTTCAACAAAGATGAAGGGAAAACTTCACGCAGTTGAAATGTGGTTCAACAGAAGGATGCTGCGGATATCATGGATCGAGCATGTGAGCAATGATGAGGTTTTAGAAAGGATAGAAACTAAAAAATATTGAGCATCAGGAGGAGACAGCTAAAGTTCCTGGGACATGCAATGAGGAAGGAGGGCTTAGAGAACCTGATACTAACAGGCCAGATACAGGGAAAAAGACAGAGGAAAGCAGCAGATAACATGTATGAAACGCCTGAGCAGGTGGATGACGGAACGAGGGTTGCGTGGTATAACAGAAGGAAGTGTGCTAAAAGCCACCAGAGTTAGGGAGACGTGGAAAGCCATGATGCATACGTCCTGAAAGGACAAGGTACATAGCAAAAGAAGAATATTACAATGCTAACGAATGTCGTAGTTAGTTCGACACAATTTGCGACTATGTTCATAAACATTGGAAGAGTCCATGTTTCAAAGTTCGGTAGAGCAAAGATCGGCTCTATTTACACCCAATAATAGAGGTAATAGCGTTTTTTTTATTTTTAGGTATCAAGAACAGCGGCTTATGAGCCATCAGTTCATAAAATGTCGTATGTGATACACGGTTGGGCGATCATGTCTCGAAAGAGACTTGACTGACTGGGCAGTAGAATGTCCCGCAGTAGATTGCCATTATTTTCTGCAATAGACTGGTTGCCACATAAAGCTATAAAACCCAATCTGTCCTGTTATTTGACCCATAGCTGGAAGAAAAAGACGGATTAACACCTTTTCCTAAGGATATTTATGTGTAATTGAATGCAACGAATTCGACCGGAATTCGAACTCTGCTCTCTGATTTCTCGTTCCGAGCCGATATCCACTGCACCATAACGCACATCGGTCTTTATGAACCATAAAGAACCCAAGCATACAATGCGTTCATAAGAAATCGGAGTCAGATTTGAGTAAATCTTAAATAATTTCCCTACTGATATCATTAACTTGGATTACCCGGCCTTGTTTGCCAGGAAACGTCCCTTAACATCCGCTAAGTGGCGTTGCGAAAATCTCTCTTATTACTCTCTTCAAACAAAGGATGCCGTATTGATATGTCTTGTTTCCCGACTAGTGTGTGTGTGTGTGTGTGTGTGGTGGGGTCCTACGCGAACCATATTTTGCATACAACACACTAGGCTATATAAAATCAGTTAAAAAAAAAAAAGAAAAAAAAATCTCATGAGTAAAACCATTTTTTTTCAAAATGCTCTCAGAAATATTAAGTATCTCTTTATAAGCATTAATTGCTATTTTCTTAATAAATCTTTGTTACTCACGTGTTCTGATTATGCAATTATCAGCATCCCTTTGTAGAACCACATCTCTGTTGCTGTGGGTTTGTTCTTAATCTTTAAGAAAATCATCCAGCATTTACTTCCACGCCGAAAGAGAGAGATGACATTACAGTTCAGCTGCCTTTAGACAAAATGCTAAGCGTTGATAATTAAAAATCGATGCTAAAGACAGACAGCGACGGAGGGTGTTTTATTAGGAAAATCATCGCCAGAGAATGATTGACAGTGTTCGCCACTGGCGCTCGGTAAGTAAGGAATAGTTCTTCGTCTGTTAAAGAGCACTGTATCAATAAAAGCGCCCTCTTGAGCATATCTTTTGTCTTTTGATTGAAATTTTACGAGCGGTGGCCGATAGAAATGAAAGCCAGCGAAATAAGTCATCTTCCAAGGCCAATAAGGTCCGCGCTTAGTTTAAAGGATCCCTGGCCTGTTCTCGCATTTCTAAAGCGTTCTATTATTAGCTACTAATTAAATGAATGCGCAGTATTCCCAGGGGCGGAGAGGCAGGTCTGAATTAAGCAGTTCTTCCTTGAAGACCGTCTAGATGATGAGGGTCGTGGCGGTCATCGAAAGACATGCGAAATTAATCTGCATAGCAAGATATAGATCGGTATTCGCAGCTTCATTTATGTAGTCATGCATATTTATTGTAAGCATTTGTATATAACCAATTATGAATTCACTCGCGAACAACTGTAGATTCAAATAAGCGACGAAAAGGAACGCATTTTCGCTTTTCATCTGCACGGGCTCCCAGGCAATTGCCTGCTGCGTGACTGAACCAGTTAACACCGGGCAACCTGAGTTCGATGTTCGAGCATAACTATAAATCAAACAGCAAGATAGAAAACCGTCTCGAAATTTTCGTGACAATCAGATGAGTCGAAAGACAATTTTGAATTCACTAGAGTAGAAGAGTCAACAAAGGAACCACTCCATTATTTTTCACAAAAATATTAATCCATATATATATATATATATATATATATATATATATATATATATATATATAAAACAAATGATGTCACTATAACGTAAGGTCTACTGCAGTATCGAACTATAATATTGTATCTAAATCTTTATCTATCTAAATCTAATCTAAACTTAATTATAAATGGAACTTTGTGTGTGTGTGTGTGTGTGTGTGTGTGTGTGTCCGTTACCTATAGACTCCGAAACGGCTGAACCGTTTTTCTTGAAAATTTACACAGTTGTACTATAAGCGTCTGCGAGTATTCTTAGCTAGGTTTTGTGTCGAGGTACCCCTGATAAATTTCGAAAATCGATAATCGAAAAAAATCGGGTTATAGAAGGAGTGGTCCGATTTTAATCAAATTTGCTACACTCATAGACAAAAGCATAAGAAACGATATTCAGAAGTATCAAGGTTGCAGTTCTTACAATAGTGCAGAAAATCGATAATATATATATATATATAAAAGGCAAGATGTTTGTTTGTGTGTGTCTGTTTATCTGCCTGTATGTCTATTTTTTCAGACCTTTTATTTTAGTTTTTGCTTCGGGTTTCGTTCTAAGTACGTATAATTGTACTTCTCTATAATTGTAGCCTCAGCCATGATACCATTTACTCAGAGGACTTATTTAGCCTTCAAAATTCAGTCTATGACGAAAAAAAACTTATTTGATATCGATACCAGGAAATCAAAATTTGACTTACATCCATTCATTTTTCTTTCAGTCTACGGTTTCGCTTTAACTGAAAACAACTATTGCTTTTTAGTCTTTCGTGTCAACGTCCAAAGAATCTGAGCTCCAGGACCATGGATTAGTTTTAAAGCTTTCATTACACCCGAGCAACGCCAGGCTTTACTGCTAGTGTATATATATATATATATATATATATATATATATTAATCGTTTCACTACAAGCAAGGCGGTAACGACACTGATGCGCAGGGGGCCTCATAAGCGAAAAAGATTAGATAGGAGGAGCGTAAAGAAAAAGACGAACCAGCTACAGGGGGTGTCAGAGAAGGGAGCAAGGAAAAGGATGGGAATACAGGTGGGATGCCAGTTGCAAAGGTTGAGAGAAAGGAAAAGATACGCAGGGTGATGTAGAAAAAACTGAAGTCAAATGGTTAAGAGATGGGTACTGACATTGCATTTAAATTCCTGGAGATTGTAGCCGTCAGGAAATCAGGCATATGGAAGAGAGTTCCACAGGCGAGAAGTGCTAGAAAAGAAGCTGATGGAGTAAAATTGTCGGCTGCGTTTGGTTGATCTAACTGTGAATGGCTGAGACCCAGTTGCCAGTCTGGTTGCGCGAGTAAACTCATGTGGCAGGATCACCAGTGAATTAAGTTCGTCGGAGCAGAAGCCATGAAAATATTTATAGAACAGACAGATGAAAGCCACATCCCGTCGGCGAGAAAATGGCTGGAGTCGAGCCGCAAAGTCGGTACCTATCACATTACTGATTCTCCTTTGGAACCTGTCGAGAACACTGAGACGAATAGCGGGAGCACCTGACCATATATGAGAGCAGTATTCCATGCACGGACAGATGGTTGATTTGCATATGTGCAAGACAAACATGTGGCAGGGTGCACGGTAGATCTCGGTGCTGCCCCTTGGTAGACGATATATTGAGGTAGATCTCACGCTACAGTCAGTCAGTTAAGTGCCATACGTGATACACGCTTTGGGCGATTATGTCTCGAAAAAGACATGACAGACTGGGAAAAAGATTATCCCGCAGTAGGTTGCCATTGCTTTCTGCGGTAGACTGGTTGCCAGCCAAGGCTGCAGAACCCAATTTGTCCTATTATTGTACCCATAACTGGAGGGAAGAGACGGATTAATACCTTTCCCAAGGGTATTTGTTCGTAAGTGAATGCAAGGAATTCAAATGGAATTCGAACTCGGCTCCCCGATTTGTCGTTCCGAGTACATATCCACTGCACTACAAAGCACATTCCATGCTACAGTAGCACCAATAAATCTTTGCATATAAATAAAATTTTACACACATTTTTAAAACATTGAAACGTTCACTGTTGACTCGGGAAACCATTATAGACGAAAGATATAAAAAACGAATTGAAAAAAATCTCTTAAAAATCATATAATGTGACAACAGATTTGTTTGAAAGTAAATTAGTAAATTTAAGGATAATGTGGATTTTGTAAAATCCATAAATACCTCTTTTCTTAAAAAACAACAACAAAAAAAAACAATGAAAAAAACGTTTATTAACCTACGATAGCCTCTAAGCTGTTACCCAGGTTATAGGTCATTAGCACTGGTTTTCTAATCTCACTCCTGACTTTTAAAAACCTGTACCGAAAATTAAACAAATACTGAATACCAATAGTGAAATAATCTAGAAACTGGTATTTATGTTTAACAATAAATTATTTGTCACCTCATATAAATAACAATTTGCGAATCTATTATTTTTATTCTACACGTTTTTAGGAAACTTACAATGAGTAATTTTATTTTTGTATACTTCATTAAAAGTTAAATGCTACTTTTGAGTTTAGTTTGTTTAGTTGTTTGTTTTACAGGTATATCTACCCTTTTGGGTCATTTAATGCTGAATAATTAGTTTGCTTTTTGTTTACCGTTTGTTAATCTTCTGTGAGTATTGCTGTCGAGATATAAGTAGAGGTGTTGTGATTTGATGTGTGATGGTTATATGCTATCTTATTTTGCAACTATATTTTGTTAGATAATTTTGTTGCTTTTAGAAATTCTAAAGGGTCATTTGGGTCAGCTTTGTTGAAGATGTCTTTCAGATTGTTTTCTTGATAGTATCTTAACAGCATTTGTTTAAGATCTATGCAGCTTGTTAGTATATATTTCACTGTGTAAAGCTCCAGACATTATATGCAAATTGGTGCCTCATCACCTTTTAGTAGGCATGAATGAGTGATAGCAGTTCGGCCTATTTCACTGTTTTAATTTTCAGTCATTTTCTTGCCTGTTTGATGTCAAAAACATTTATTTGCACCTATTCTTTTTTCTTTTAAATATTGAGTTTAAGAAAACTTCTTAAAATAAAAAAAAAATTGTTGCTAAAATAAAAAAATGGTAAAACTGATAAAGAATTATTAAATTGCTACTGTGAAGTAATTGCTTTCAATTTTTATTCTTTTCAGACTTAATTGTCATAAAAAATACAGACACCTTCAAACATTATGCAAACGTTAAAAAGAAAATCTCAATATGCTACCACCAGATTATAAAAAAATAGAAAAAAGAAGAGCAACCTAATAAGAATTATTTATTAAATGAGCAAGAAAAACGCAAATATGCAAAATAACCACAAGTATCGAGGAATCGGAAAACACTAAACTGACTGATTCATCTAGAACCATCAATTTTAAATTGATGTTAGATAAATATCATATTACTTTTCCGACAGAGAATATTATTTAATCAAAGCGGGTAATTCAGAATTGTTTCCTTTATGAACTTCCGTACAAACAATTGTGACAGCAGTAAAAATAATACATGAAATATATTTGACAGATTTTTCATTTCAAAATGGCACAAAACTTTACATTTTTCGATTCTTTAGACACATTTTTATATAATAATTCTTTTTGTTATTTGCAACCGGAATAATTTCAAAATCACACTGAAAAATTGCAAACACATATCTGAAAATTAAATATTCATTGTCCGCGTTTTCTCTCACAAATTAGAAAGAAAAAAGTGTTTTAATAAATTATGCAAGCACTAACTCACCACAAAAATATTTTTTCTCTTTTATTGAATTATATTTGTTATATTTCAAGACACATTTTTGTCAACTGAAATAACATTTTCAGAGATTTTTGTTTAAAACAAAAATTATAATAAATATTTGCCATCGTGATAAACATAAATGTGGCAGTGGGGAACTGACTAAAAATCTATTTTTACAAATTTTTTTCTCTAATAAATAAACGTATTCATTATAAACACATCATTCGTCATTGAATAAGCGGTGCACATTTTATTTAAACCGGATAATTCGTTGATTTTTGGTAAATTCTTAAAAGTTCGATGTATTTTTCGTTTTCATTTTGGCGATATAGG
This sequence comes from Ascarosepion bandense, assembly GCA_037127315.1. Classification (NCBI taxonomy): domain Eukaryota; kingdom Metazoa; phylum Mollusca; class Cephalopoda; order Sepiida; family Sepiidae; genus Ascarosepion; species Ascarosepion bandense. Next base: position 1,927,190 of record JBBBDQ010000775.1, read on the forward strand.
AAATGCCAATCGACTGTCGACAACCTCTTATCCATTGCAGCTCTTGTTGACTTTTTGCTATCCCTCCAGTTTCTCTAGTTATTTACATGAGCTGGTCGGGTAGTTGGCCTGCTGCTTCCTCCTGACCCTTTTAACTTCCATATTTCGTGTGAATATCGAATTCTCCAAACCCTCTTTTCTTCATTATGCGTATAAGAAATTTTAACTATCACTTTCTTATTCTGACAATGAGTGTGTTTTTCTGACTTTTTTCCAGATCATTAAGTTAATGTTTACAACCCAGGTTGATTGTGTATGCACGTGTCTCTACCTGTGTCTGTCTCACTTTATCTAATTTCTATGAGCGTCACGTGGAAATACTGGACAATATCAACAAAGAGGAAAGGAAAACTTGAAGCAGTTGAAATGTGGTTCTAGAGAAGGATGCTGCAGATATCATTGACCGAGCATGTGAGCAATGACGAAGTGTTGGAAAGAATTGAAACGAAAAGAAAATTAATATTGAGCATCAGGAAGAGACAACTGAAGTTCCTGGGACTTGCAATGAGGAAGAAGGGATTGGAGAACCTGATACTAACAGGCCAGATAGAAAAGGGGAAAAAAGACAGAGGAAAGCAGCGGATAACATATTTGAAGGGCCTGAGCAGGTGAATGACAGAACGGGGGTTGCGAGATGTTACAGGAGAATGCGTGCTAAGAGCCACCAGGGATAGGGAGACGTGAAAGGACAAGGCACACAGAAGAAGAATATTACAATGCTAACGAATGTCGTAGTTAGTTTGACACAATTTACGACTGCTTCACGATTTATGCGTCACACTTGCGACTACGTTCATAGACAATGGAAGAGTCCATGTTTCACAGTTTGGTAGAGCAAAATCGGCCCTATTTCTACACAAAAAATAAAGGTAACAGCGTTTTTATTTTATTTTTAGGTAGCAAGAACATGACTTATGAGCCATCAGTCAGATAAGGGCCATGCGTGAAACACATTTGGGTGATTATGTCTCAAAAGAGATATGACTGACTGGGCAGAAGGATTTCCCGCAGTAGGTTGCAATTACTTTCTGCGGTAGAATGGTTGCCAATCATGGTTACAGAACCCCATCTGTCCTATTATTTGACATATAGCTGAAAGAAAGAGACGGATTAATACCTTTCCCAGGGGTATTTGTGCGTCTATGAATGCAACGAATTCAACCGGAATTTGAACTCTGCACTTCGATATCTAGTTCCGAGCCGATATCCACTGCACCATAACGCACATCGGTCTTTATGAGCCATAAAGGTCCCAAACATATGAATTCATAAGAATTCGTTGTCAGACTTGAGTGAATCTTAAATAATTTCACTACTGATATCATTAACTGGGATTACCTGCCCTTGTTTGCCGGGAAACTTCCCTTAACATCTGCTTAGTGGCGTTGCGCAAATCTTTTATTACTCTCTTCAAACAAAGGGTGCCGTTTTGACGTGTTTTGTTTCCCGACCAGTGTGTGTGTGGTGGGGTCCTAGCCCATAGCACATAGAAGAATTTAACCGAGCACCTAGACAACCGACTGACCGTCTACACATCTGACGTTCTTACCTACTTAAGTAATTTGGACGTATGTACGAATATAATTACAGAGCTCTCTTTAGATTCTTATCTTCCTGCAGCTCTATCTACCGACGTGTATATTGTGATAACTATTTATAGATTCGTCCCCTGCAGAGGTTGACAATAGATACATCAGCTTCTTAATATCTATGCTGGCAGGGAAGTCAGTTCCTTGCGAAAGTTTAGATTGTCTATTGTTACACTGTTTCTCACTTTTATTTGACTACATACACTTAAACATACAAACACACGGGTACACACATACACAGACATGCACACACGTATATAAACACACACTCAAAGATATATGTGAGTAGGCAGATACAATAGAGGCATAGTGTGTGTGTGTATATGATAATATAATATTGTCACCAACAACGGTCAGCCTAATGTTTTAACATGAAACTGACTTGTGGATTTTGGTATTAATAAATTGATATTATTATTTCATATTACGAGGTCTGTCTGAAAAGTAATGGGACTGAGTTGCGTGAACTCTGGGTGAAAGAGGGATAAACGGATTGTGTTATCATCTAACATAATATCTTGGCAGTATATAACTGCAATCTTAGCGTCTAGATTGGTCCATGTGAGCTGAAAGCTTAGAACTAACAATAAAAAATATCCAAATGCTGAACAATTTTTTTCTTTATTTTCACCTGAAATTAAGGCCAAAATACGGTCTTTAGAACGGCTCGTGATTAAACATAAAAGACAGTCATTGTCTGTTATATATATATATATATATACGGATAAAAAGGCAAAAGAAAAAACTACTTTTTATCAAGGCAAAAGATGTTTTTCTTTCCTTAAAAAATGAAACACATCGGCTAAGAATAGTTTTTCCTTTAGTCGTTTTAAATCCTTTTGTTCCTTTACAGATAACCTATCTCACATATTGCTTAAGGTCGCTTTACGTCGAAACATTGGTTCCCGTACGAACACCAGATTTAAGGACTTATTACTTACATAGGTAACCACTTTGGAATACCAGGTGCTATAAGCTTGAATGTGCGGCAGTAAAATGGATAATGGCTCGCAATTGTCAATCGGAGAACAGACTTATAATTCCATTTGTGTTCGTTATATTCACTTACGCGCAAATACCCTTGAGAAAGGTATAGATTAACCTTTTTCTCCGCATCTATGGATTAATTAGTAACGCCTGTACCCCTAATATCATTATTATCTAAAAAACAAAAACTTGTATCACGAAAACAAAATTACGTACATAATAGAGTTCTGCATTTAATAATCTATAGAGGTTCATATGCCTTTAAACAAAAGCAAACAAATCAATTTGATTATATATATCTCCAGATGAAGAGAACCAACAGGTTTAGAATCCAGAGTTCTCTGGTCTTTACTGTTTTAAAAAGGTGCTTAATACAACTTAGAGTATATGAAAATTACATCTATTTTTTAATTAAAATCATTCACATTGCGACGCGAAAAGTTCTATGTTTCGCGATTGAAAGTTTTTATCTCCTCATCAGGCAATGTTTGACTTCAATTATCATTAATGATTTACATTTGAAAAAAAAAACAAAAAAAAAACAATGTGTTTGCTATTTGTCTATATTTCTGAAATGTGGTAGTATTTACACTATTTACACTATTTGGACTATTGTTCTCATCTTGGTTGCTATTTGTACGACGTTTCTGATATTGTACGCTCCGGCCTTCTTCAGGTGCTAGGAGAAAACCATTAACATCAAAAATTGCAATATGAACTTTGGTAAAAATATTAGAGAAAACCATTAACATAAAAATATACTAGCGAAAACCATTAACTAAAAAAAATACTAGCGAAAACCATTCACATAAAAAATACTAGCGAAAACCATTCACATAAAAAATACTAGAGAAAACCATTCACATAAAAAATACTAGAGAAAACCATTCACATAAAAAATACTAGAGAAAACCATTCACATAAAAAATACTAGAGAAAACCATTCACATAAAAAATACTAGAGAAAACCATTCACATAAAAAATACTAGAGAAAACCATTCACATAAAAAATACTAGAGAAAACCATTCACATAAAAAATACTAGAGAAAACCATTCACATAAAAAATACTAGAGAAAACCATTCACATAAAAAATACTAGAGAAAACCATTCACATAAAAAATACTAGAGAAAACCATTCACATAAAAAATACTAGAGAAAACCATTCACATAAAAAATACTAGAGAAAACCATTCACATAAAAAATACTAGAGAAAACCATTCACATAAAAAATACTAGAGAAAACCATTCACATAAAAAATACTAGAGAAAACCATTCACATAAAAAATACTAGAGAAAACCATTCACATAAAAAATACTAGAGAAAACCATTCACATAAAAAATACTAGAGAAAACCATTCACATAAAAAATACTAGAGAAAACCATTCACATAAAAAATACTAGAGAAAACCATTCACATAAAAAATACTAGAGAAAACCATTCACATAAAAAATACTAGAGAAAACCATTCACATAAAAAATACTAGAGAAAACCATTCACATAAAAATTGCAATATGAACTCTGGTAAAATATGGTTACTGAACATTAGGTTTATAAAAAAATAAGTTGCTGTTGTCTTTAAGGACACTTGGTAGATATAGGCGTTAGTTAATTCCAGTCAATTGACCCAAAGAGTTGTGAGTTCAATACCAAGCTACAGCAGTGGTGAACAAGTAACAAGTCGGGTTAGAGAGAGAGAGATCAAAAGAGGCTTCGTACAAGGAATCAGAATGATATACCAATAATCAGAATAAACGGTTCCTTTCGAAATTTCTAGCACCTGAAGAAAGCTAGAGCTTACAATGGCCGAAACGTCGTACAAATGGCAATGAAAATGAGGATAATAGCATGAATAATGTAAATAGAGTTAAAGTGGATGGCTGGAAAATAGAAAATTTATATACTATAGGCGTGTCTAATTTAACTATTTAACTAATCAGAATGAAAGTTTGACTGAAAATTTTAAATATAGTTTAGATGTTTGGGGGTGTAAGGTATTCATATATGTCTAGGGAAACTGTCATATTGGCGAGGAGTATACATTTTACTTAGAAAGTAATACTCTAGGAGTTATATGTATCCCTGCTCTTTGTTTTCTTAAAACAATGTATATATTGGTAGCACTAAAGACTCTTAAGTTAAGATTTTGCCTGCATATTTCTTTAGTAACAATAAGAACCTTAATTGAACATCCCTATCCAAACATTTTTGGTACTGAAAGGAAACCAATAAAACACTCACAATTGAATGGAAAATTTAAAAAAAAAACACAAAAAACGAGAATATGTAAGTTTTTGTGCTTGTATGAAAGGCTATATAATCAGTCAGTTGAGTGCCCTACGTGATACACGCTTGGGCGATCATGTCTCTGTCGAGACATGACTGACTGGGCAGAAGATTACCCCGCAGTAGGTTGCCATTGCTTTCTGCGGTAGACTGGTTGCCGACCAAGGCTATAGAACCCAATCTGTTCTGTTATTTAACCCTAACTGGAAGGAATAGGCGGATTAATACCTTTCACAAGGGTATTTGCGCGTAATGAATTCAGCTGGAATTCGAACTCGGTTCCCCGATTTCTCGTTCCGAGCCGATATCCAATGCACCACAACACACAAGTTTCTTAAAAATAAGGTTCTATTAAATCAAGGAAATAAAATTACTGTCATATGTAGACATTGTAAAACGTTCACCTTAGAAAATAATTGATAATTCTTCGTATAAGCAGATTAACGTACTCATATCCTTTACTTTATTTTGTATTGTGATATAAACAATATTAATTGCATTTTAATTTTAGTATTGCTATATGTTGAGAATTTATGATGAATTTATAGAGAAATGTACTCTTAACCAAAAAATATATATTTTTATCACACATTGTCAAACTGACTGTTTTTCATCACTTGAAGACAAGTCTAAAATAAATTTTTTGAGAAATCAAAGAGCAGAAATGCATATAACATTAAGAGTATATCTTCCTAACTAAAATGTACACTTCTCGCCGGAAGTAAGCAGTCCAGCTGTAAATATAAGTTTCTCTAGACATGTATGAATACCCCTAATCCCTTCACGTCTAGCCTACATTTTAAATTTTCAAAATCCACCTTCATAATTAAAACTAGACACACTCATAAGATCTCAATTTTCAGTCTTCCCCACTCCATATTAACTCTTTAATAAGCAAATATGTTTTCTATTTTCAAATGTAAATCATCTTCCCGAACGTTACTGAACATTGCCTGGGTACGAGAAACAAACTTTAAATCTCGAAACAGAGAAATTTCCGTGTCACAATGAAAATTCATCAATATAAATAAAAATGTACTTGTCTGTTTGTTACTATCTGCTAATCTAGAAAAAGGCTGCACCAATTGTTTTGAAATTTTACTATAGTATTTTCATCAAATATGTTTTTATAGACCTAATATTAAAAAATATATAATTTGCAAAGTCGATGAGAGCTGAGCCCAAAAAACTTTCATTATCAATATGGACGCCTTTACAGACAACTTTGTTATTTCATAGAAAACATAGAAAAACTCCACATTTAAGGTAAACCTAAGCCATTTTTTTTATTAATATTTCTATTTTGACGAGCGAAAGCAATAGAAATCCCTTCCTCTTTTAAAAAAATAAAATTTTCTATTCATTTTCTTTCAATGAATTATAATCGATATCCCATTTATTTCGTTGGTTTAATAAATACATTTCTTCTTTTTTTTTGTTTTTAACCAAAGCCATTTTTATTATTTGTCGGGCCTAAACGACAGACTCTCTTTAAAAAGTTTTTTTTTTCATTTTTTTTCAACGAATTATTATCAATAAGACACTCAACTTTAATGTAAAAAAAAATCCGAAAAACTTATCAATTTAACATTTTCTGGGGGTGCTCACTTCGGCATTCACCTTCATAGTAAAATCAATTCCTCATTTTCTTGCTTTTGTTTTTGGTAAACATCAAGGGAAAGTCCCCTTTTTTGTTGTTATGACTTTTTTCAGAAACACAAATTTTTCAAAATAATCGGAAAAATACAAACTTTCTTTTGTCCTTCCTATATATTCAATAATGAAGAGGAGGGACTTAAAATTTTTAAATGGTGATTTTGGTCAATTTTTTTCAGATTCCTAATCTCAGTGAAAAAGATCTGCTTCAATTCATAACGATAATGCCTTGCAGAAGGTCAAACTTAGGTCGTCGTACTCGAGAAGCGGAAGAAGTGCGACGATTAATTGCAAATCAAAGTGAGGAAGAACAGGCATCAGCGAACGAGCGAAGAAGGCAAAGTATGTTTCAGATACGTGCCGAAGAAGCAGCAGAGCACCGTGCAGCCAGACTTGAGGATGCACGATTGCGAGGACGGCAATCGCGCTCTGCAGCTTCAGATCTGCTTCGTTCTCAACAGAATAAACGCGGCAGGCTGAGAGTGGCTGAAAGACGTCAACAAGAAACAGCAGATCAACGTCAAACACGACTCTCTGCAAACCAGGCAATCTGTATCTGTATAGACAATGAAACAACTAAAAATATTGTGTACCCACAAGTATTGGGAAATTAAATGTACGCTCTTTTCTTTTTTTTTTTTCATTTAACCAAACTGAGCCACAGCAACACGTGGGCGGGTACAGCTAGTTTTAAATAAAAATTCAAATTCAGTATTATATATATATATATATATATATATATATATATATATATACACATCTTTGAAAAAGCTTTAAATATTCTACAATTTAATAGGCAATACATATTTTGCAGCAAAACCTGCCGCTCCTCAGACCCAAATGATACAACAGTTAATGCACTTGAGTCTGAGAAACTGCAGGTTTTGCTGAGAAATATGTATTACCCATGAAATTGTAGAATATCTAAAAAATTTTCTAAATTATAGTACTCTATTTAATAAAATATTTAACATTGAGTTCTTTTGAGTTTGTCTGTTGAAATTTACCTGACTTAAATACCAAATATTCTACGTTATATATAAGCACTGATTGAGTACTCTGAAGAAATGGTAGAATTTTAAAAAACAGTAGCTACTCTGGCATGTACGCATCGCTCATTCAGTAATGAATTAGAGCACTCTGGCTATTGGGCGTGTATAATGATAATATACACGCTAAAATGATTGCCTTATTTTACCGAGCGCCCATAGCACAGAGGAATCGCCGACTGACGCCAATTCGGTCGGGTTTCAATCCTGGGTTAAAAGCAATCGGAGTTTAACTGTACTGATGAACTGTGATGCAGCGAAACAGATGTCTGCGGATGACTATATATATATATATATATATATATATATATATATATATATTCAAAATAATAACTAAATAGACTCTGCAAGTATTTAAGTTTTAAATTTATACTAAGATAAACCTTAAGAAAAACCATTAACAAACAGAACCTAATTCCGTTACAATCCGGTGCACTAAGGCGTTGGATAAGAGGGGAGAAAAAAAGAAATCCGCGGAATAAGGACAAGACATACGCTACTCCGCAGTAAAGAAAAAAAAACCCCAAACGGAACCAACCACAAAAAAAAAAGAAGAAAGAAAAAGTGCTCGATACAAAGTACAAACGAAATGCAAAAGTAGAGCAAAGACACCCCTGACGAGCCGTAGTGTGAAACCGCGGTAGGTTTTGGCTAGCTTGAGATTCTTTGTGTATATATATATATATATATATATATATATATAAATAAAAAGGGACAAGAAAAAATGTCTATTAATATAATAAGATTGTAAAATAATATAATAAAGTAAGAATAAAAAAATAGTTAAGCTTCACTTCCCTTCTTTAAAACAGTCAAATATCTAGATATGTATATACATATGACAGGATAATGAGCAAATAGGAATCGTTTATCAATCTGATAGGTTTCACTTTTATCAAAGCTTCATCAAAGAATGAGATACAGAAAAAAGATATTCTGGTATTTCATTTTTGTTTGATTAAGCGTTGCGGGCATTTCACTTGTTAAACAATGTTAGTAAAATTTATGGCATTCAAAGAGAAATGACGTGTCTTTTCAACAACAACAAAAAAAAATACATATTCCAAGCCTGTCAAAAACGTAAATATTTCTTCATGTATGTAAGCGTATAATAATTCTAGTTTATCTATGTGGGATTCATATGATAGTGTGTGTGTGTGTTCATATATATATATATATATATATATATATATATATATATATATATATATACACCCACTGTGTCTTCCATTCCTGTGCAACTATCAGAATTCCTCATATACACCATCACTCTTTATATACATGGTGGAAGTCGACTCACGACCAATTAAGACCACCTCCGCGGCTCACAACTCTCAAACGAACATTTTAGGGTTAATTTATATGTCGTTGATGAAGTATTAAAAGGCTCATAAGAACCGTAACTGACATGAAAGTAAATCTACACTGAGGACAGGCGAGCCTTCTGGCAACATTCTGAGTACCCGAATGTTTAGTTTCATGATGCCGAGTGAGTCTACTGCTTGACTTACACACTTTGTCACAAATGCTGCACAAAGTTTTACTGGGTATCAAATTGGTAGATACGGTTGTTTTTGTTTCCATGGTTGTAATTAAAAAAGCCTGCCCTCAGAGAAACAGACACTGCCACAAACATCATATGAGAGGGATTCCTTTGCGCACCACGCAGTAGGTGGGGTGACATCTTCCATATATTTACTAGCTCGTTTCAGCTCAGAATGAACGATTACGTTGTTCTCAAATTCGTCAACCCGACCAGCAATCAGATTTTGTCACGCCTTCTTGTCTGATGCAAGATGTTAGCAAGTGTTAGTAACTGCGCTGACTTTTTAAAGTGTGTCTTTAACATTGTTCTTGAATTGTTTGCGAGGCTTCCTTTGAGGACGCTTGCATTTAGACACGGTGGTCGTCCACACGATTACGAGGATAATCATCTTTGCATCACGACCATACATATGCTGCCGCTTCTTCCTCATGGACTTTGTAGACCAGAAACAGTAAACACAAAGTGCGTGTGTATTTAAACATCATGAAAGTTGATTAGTTCTTCGCAGCTAAAGAAAATGTTCATGAATAAATAATTTCGTCTGAAGTTTAACCAAAGTCGTTGTAAGTTTCAAATTCAGTTTTATTTATCGAAATTGCTGTATTGAATGATAAATTACATGTGATTTCTAGCAACACAAAGAGAAAATTCTAGAGAATTTTTGTTGTACTCTTTTCTTAAAATTTACTTTATCAATTGTTTTGTTTTGCTGACACACGGAAATTAACTTTGCTTTTTGTTCGTTGTTCGTTTTACACTGAGGCCAATAATCATTTTTCTTTGTCCCCCGATACTTACTTTCTTTAATTTGTTCTTTTCTTTTTTCTTTCTTTTGCGTCTTATAATCATTCTTTTGAGCATTCGTGTCTTTCTTTCTTTCATTCATTCATGTATTTTTCCGTCTTTCTTTTTTCAATCAGTTCCTTTCCTTTTGTTCTGTGCAGTCTATTCTTTCTTGTTTTTTCGTTTTTTCTTCTTTCGTCTTTCCCCCTTTCTTTCGTTACTTTTCCCTTTTTTCTTCTTTCGTTATTTTCCCCTTTTCCCTTCTTTCGTTAATTTTTCTGTTTTCCTTCTTTCGTTATTTTCCTTTCTTTAATCCGTTCTATCCATTGTTTTTTTTATTTCGTTTTTCTTTTCTCTTTCTTGTGTATTCTTTTTCTTTTGAGAATTCCTTTGTTTTTTTTTTTCGTATCCCTTTCTTTAATTTTTCTTTCTTTTAGCGTTTTGCAAACAAAGAAGGAAAAACACGGTTAAATATCTGAAAGTCATTTTCATTCAATAAATTTCGATCTTGACTGAAACAGAAATGCCTTATCTTATCAAGTGAAAACAATTTCAGAACCCACCTCCTTGAAAAGAGAAGAAAAAGATGGCCAAAAAAACAACCAGCCGACTAAAATGTAACTGAAAAAAATAAAAAAAGAAAGAGAATTTTTTTTTTTTTAAATTCACACTCTTCCTTGCTACAGGGAATTTACACAAAGCAAACTGAAATCGTCGCCTTTCAAGATCAACTCAACAATTACGGTATTTAACAGAGCGAATTTCATTCTTTGTTTTCACCGTATTTCTTAAACGAAGAAGTGTTGCTTCGATCTTACTGCACTCTTCATATAATACAGCTGAATGTCTTTAAAATTAGGATTGAACATTTGTAATTTAAGTATCATTATTTCCCGAAGAAGTCGAAAATCACTCGCTGTCCTGTTTTTCATGTTTACCTGAACAACGTCTAGAAATACACATTTCTATTTTTACTACACTGATTTCTATTCATTTAAATCCTTTTCCTTCCAGCATAAGCCTTGTGTACTTTTCATAATCTATCTTAATTTCACAGCAATATAAGCTATCAGAATCCGATAGGGAAAATCTCAAAGGGGAGATAATTCAGGAGAAAACCAGGAGACAACAGAAAAGAACAACCACATATTCTCAAAGACTTTTGACACTGAATTTTCAAGGATAAAAAGCCAGCAGTTATTTTGTATGATCATTAAGTACTAGAAGTAGTAAAAAAAAAGATTAAATTTGTGAAGCTCTCAGTATGGTCAAAACAGATAGTCATCTCCCCTATCAACTCGAATAACGAAGGTAAGAGGTTAGTTTGAATAAAAAAAAAAATGCTTAGAATTTTATTTTATTTCGAATTGACTTGTTACCGTCATCTTTTACATATAAATATATTACAACAGTTGATGTGCCGCCCCACACCTACCAACAGACACGATTTTTTTATTTTTAAATGCAAGTTTCTAATCAGCTCTGAAAATTACTAGCTCTGATCGAAAATTGAATCGTCAAAAAAATATTACTTTCTCAATATTAACTCTGGAAAGTCAAATTCAGGAGATATTTCGAATTAAAAAACATTCATTTACATTCTAACATAAATTTATATATATATATATATATATATATATATATATATATAGTGTTGAATAATTATGATGCTTAGTACGAAAATTGCTGTTTGTCAGTAGTTTACAGGTAGAAAGGCGTTTATGACATTGATGCTTTTTTGACATAAAGTGGTCGATATCGAGAGAGAGAGAGAGAGAGAGAGAGGGAAATAAACAGAATTAATGTGGAGAAGTTTGTCACTTAGCTGACCAGAGTTATTTCAGTAATGACGACTTCGAATTTACGTGAAGGTACTGTTGTGATGTCTTTACTTTTCAGAGGTTATTATTATGATCATATATACTTTAATTTATCGTGAGTTTGGCTGATTGTTAGCAACCACTGAAAATCCATGGCTTTTAACAATCAATTGATTAACGATAACAATATAAAAGTGTTTTAAGAGTATCAAATTCCTTGGAATTGATCCCTCGCTCGGTAAAGAAAGTCATGAGCGAATGGTGTCCCGCGAATGTAATCCATCAAACAAAAAATATTTTTCGGGACATGGAATATCAGAACATTAAATCAATGCGGCTAATTAGATTCGAATCTGATTCTCATAGGCAGAAAGCTAACGTTCTGTTCGGCAACAACTAGAATGTGTTGAGTTATCAGTCGATAGTGCCGAACATTATCGAAACTTGATGATCATAATAATAAAAGTGGTGGTGGTGGTGGTGATAATAATATCATCATCATCGTTTGAGTAAATACTGTCATTAAGAAGTCTGGTTAAAAGTCATTAGAAGTGGTCGCCTGAGGCAAAATTAGAATTGACATTCATGAGCGTTGGAGATAAAATTTAAAATAATAAAATAAAGGCCACTGATTTTCATTTAGGATGGAGGGTGATTTTTGTTTTAAAAGTGAGTCTTTTGAGGCATCTAATACGAGAATATTTTCTCTTTCTCTCTCACGTACGCACATATATATTTCAGTTTTCTATGCGTTTACTATAAGATAAAAGTTTTATACCTTTAAGCATACCCAGTTCAGGAAATTGAGATCAACCGTTAAATACGAAAAATTCAGACGAAATTTATTTCGCACAAGATTGGAACTGGTATCTAATTACGATAGGAGAATTCTATTTCAAATAGTAATGCTTCCAGTCATTAAACTGATGAACAGTTCCAGACAAAAACACACTTTCAGAAATATGAATAGACTGATCAGATTGATGCAAAAGTTACTCACATCATCTCTGGAATAATGTTAGCAAAATAGTTTACCCGGCCTTGTTGGTAATGACTTATTTCCTATCCTATATCCCGGGAGACACATTGTTGCAAGTCTATCCATCTTATGCCGCTGTTCGCATGGTGAGTATTTAGACAGACCTCATTAATTAGTTCCGCCAGTTCAGAAGTTTAATGTAAAGAACCATTTTATTATGTCAATGGGATTAAATTATTGTTATTCTTCTCATATTTCATTTGTAATAAAGAAGTTCTACTCAGACCGCTTCTTCTCAAGAATTGCTAATTTGTAGAAAAGACTTTCGCGTAGATTCTTCCTTCAACACTATACTCTTACCCTCTTCAAATCTGGGGTCAGTCGTTATCTATCTGCCATATTCTCAATCTTCGACATATTTCCTTCTCTTTCCTACACTCCACACCTTATTCAGTAACACTCTACCTCAATTTTTTCTTGAGACTTATATTGAGTGAACATACACACACACACACGTGTGTGTGTGTGTGTGTGTGTGTGTGTGTTCTATTCCTTAGAATTCAACGGAATAGAACACAGGCTATCAAAAAAATTGTCAAAACAAAAGAAACTATGAAGATGCCCACTCTAAAAGTCTGGCCTTAAGAACATTTTATAATACAATCCCTAAGCAAACAGACAAATAAAAACAATGGTAGAAAACGAAACGTTATCTGGTTCAACCACTTCAACTTAGAAGTAAAAACCAAAATAGGACAAATATTTTTTTAAACTGATCGATAAACACTTTCCAAAAACCTTAGAACTAAACAAAAATTTTCAATAGGAATATAATCAGACTGAGTTATAGCTGGACTAGTAATTTAGAAATTTTCATAAAAATACAGAACGTCAGAAACTTAAATATCGACATATAAAACAAGATCATTAATAAGGTATGTAACTGCATGGACAAAAATGAATGCCAACTTCAAGGCCTTTCTAATACAAAAGAAGTCATTTATAAAGCAAAAGTAAATGACTTAAGTGGTCAAAATAAAACACACCTGAGATTAACCAAAGGTACTTTTAAGTACTTTCAATCACAGGTCTATATTTAAGCTAGAAAACTTTAAAAAATTATAAAAATTGGTTAGCCACGTGTGGAAATTGAAATTAAAATATGGAAAAGACCCAGACATAATGTACAGTATATTTAAAACAGCCAAGCCTTACAATGGTGGCAAAATATGTAGACTGTAATATTTGAGACAATGAGAAACTCCGACGAGGCTCAGCGGAAGGACAGAGTCTCGTCGGGGGAAAAGATAAATAAATGTCAACGGGATATTTCTAGCTCAAGGGCTCAGATATCCCAAAATAAAATGGCGTTATACGGCATTCATCCTCATTAGAGAGGCCGATAAATACAAAGTTCCACTTGTGATCAGTTGTGAGTTTGAGTTCCCCATAATTCACTCGAGTCATGATACCTTCTGGATGGGCTTCACAGGGGCTTTTTTCTTCTTGTCGTGTCGAAAATCTTAAGTTTACGAGTAGATAATAGAATTCTTTCAGGTCTAAGAGATTTGAAATGACAAATCTTTGCAGCGTCTCTGAGGCGGATTTTGTTGGCGCCTCTCACTGAAACTTTGTTTGGGAATTTCATTGAAAACGCAAGTGACTAAATCTTAAAATCCTATTGTGAATGTTGTTCTACTCCCAGGTAATTTATGTTCACCACAGGGGGGATTTTCAGATAAGAATGCAAATTGCAACATATATAAACAATTAAACAAACAGATAAGTTATCAAGCAGAGGAAGTGTACTTTCATTAAAATCTGCTATCTTTCAACCAACTTGATTTTCCAATTCTCACAGAATTTTTCATTAAAATCTTTCTCGGCAAAGAATTTAATTTATTGTCCTCTGCAATCTTTCAGTGAAGCGAAGATTTTTCATTAAAATAATACTATAAAAAGCATAAAAATGATAATCTGTCTGAAGTGCCATATCTGCTAAATAATGAATGAAAAGTTCCCAATATGGCTAACATTTTTTGGCTGAACACCAAATATATTTGCAGTCTAGCGTTGTTTATATATATATATATATATATATATATATAATCTTAGCATGCAGTGTAGATATAGAAGAATCCAAAGAAGTATCCTGTACATACAGTGGTAGGATAACTCTCTAAGATAGCTCTAAATATGTATGTATATAAATACATATAGAGCAAATATAAGAAAAATTAAGGCAGACACGTCATTTCATGGTAAATCGGAAGTTTAGGCCTATTTTAGGCGAACCATTATCAGCTTCCGTCTTCACTGTACAAAGGTGTAAAATCCTTTGTAAAATAAAAAAGAAGCTGATGATGGTTCGCCTGAAATAGGCCTAAACTTTCGATTTACCATGAAATAACGTGTCTGCCTTAATATTTCTAATATATATATATATATATATATATATATAAGCTTGTTTTTCATCATAATTAAATTAGAACAGTACACAGTTGTATTAAAAAGTGTTCAAATATATTTATATAATAGAAGTGTTGAATATTTTTAATTTGGAAATGAGTTATTTGTGCAACCTAGGTTTCAACCTTTTGGTATATTCAGGCGATTTACAACTGACTTTTCCGTTTTTCAAGCGTTCAAAGAGGGCTTTTTCTACGAACGCGCGCCTGGAATTTTCAAACAACCGAAAATTTTCAAAATTAGGAAAGAGTTATTCGAGAATCTTACAACACTTTCATCCATGTTTGTATGATCCTAGTATATTTTTATAGGTTTGGTTACATCTGAATATAATTTCTGCTCTTTCATTAAGTAATATTTTCGTTCTGCGAACAACATAATGGCTAAGTTTTCCTTCCTGGCACATTCGGAATAAATCGCCTCAGTTGTATGGTTAGATATATAGGATGATTGAAAAAAATTTTTTACTGTAGGCATTGTAAAATTTATAGTTAGACGGGAGAGTTCATGAAATATAAAATGGGGGGGTACTTTTTAATCACTCTGAATGACAGCATGGGTTGTGTGGTATAGTGCAATGGATATCGGCTCGAAATGAGAAATCGGAGAGCCAAGTTCGAATTCCGGTTGAATACGCTACATACTCCTATGAGCAAATACCCTTGAGAAAGGTATTAATCCATCACTTCTCCCTCCAGCTATGGATTGAACAGCGGGATAGATCAGGTCCTATAGCCTTGGTTGGCCAACCAGTTAACCTCAGAATAAGTGGCAACCTATTGTGGGAAAATCTTCTGCCTAGTTTGTCATGTCTCGAAAGAGAGCATATATGACGGATGACACTTAACATACATGTTTCATTGAATAATATGGACATAATATGTCCCTATTTGTTTTTATGCTCTTACTGTCCAATTGTCTATTCAGTTTCATAAGAAATAATTCAACAAGGAAGGCGTCGTTATTTTTTTAAATTCTTTTCTTTTTTGTTTTTACATAAGTACTTTCGAATTTTTAAAAGATCAACCTCAGCATATAAAATACCATATTAGTCTTTGTAATTTAGTAATGAAGATGATCTTACAAAGGGTTAAAGATTTTTTTTGGGGAAAAAAAACTATCTCTCCTAGTCCTTGTTCTGCCATTTATTTACTTACTAGCAGTATAGCCCCGCGTTGCTCGGGTGTAATGAAAGCTTTAAAACTAATCCATGGTACTGGAGCTCAAATTCAGCCTAAAGATTATTTGTGTGAAGTTAGGTGAGAATCGGATAAAAATTGTGGATTTGTATAAAGGACATACAAACAGATAAACAGACACATACACACAAACATCTTGCCTTATATATATATATATATATATATATATATATATATATATATATATATATTTTCGGTTTTTTGCACTCTTGTAAGAACTGCAACCTTGAAACTTTTGAATATCGTTTCTTATGTCTTTGTCTATGAGTGTATCAAATTTGATTAAAATCGGGCCACTCCTATAACCCGATTTTTTCCATATTTATCGGAGGTACCTCGACACAAAACCTAGCTAAGAACACTCGCAGACACTTATAGTACAACTGTGTAAATTTTCAAGAAAATTGGTTCAGCCGTTTCGGAGTCTATAGGTAACGATCACACAGAGTTCCATTTATAAATAAGATTAGTTATGTATTAAATAACAGGCTAGGTTGGGTTCTATAGCCTAGGCTGGCAATCAGTCTACCGCAGAAAGCAATGGGAACCTACTGCGGGATAATCTTCTGCCCAGTCATGATCACCTAAAGCATGTATCACGTATGGCGCCAACTGACTGAATGAAAAAGCTATCTGTATCCTCTCTCTGTTTCTCATACACACAATTTTTCGACATCACATAACGTGTAGAATGACCAACAGAAGTCAAAATTTTTCACACCCTGTAACATCTTTCTCACGGGCGAGATGTGGCGAGTCTCTCACTGCTCTATCGCAACTTCCATGGAAAGCTACATTTCTTGGTTCTGCCAGGTTTAACCCTCACGGCTAGGACCACTTGTATAGAAGCAATCCACCCATAATCCTTCCGTATTTCATCGGCGAGAAGTAAGTTCCACTCAAACGGCTTCTTTTCGCAAGCCACTGCTTCCGTGGAACAGACTCTCAAGAAGAGATTTTCCCGATCACTACAATCTTAGCCTGTTCAAGTGTAAAGTTAACCGTTACCTTCCTCCTATCCATATAAACTACCCCTTAACGTAACTCTTTACCTCGAGTACACCCGGGCCTTACTAAAAAAAAAAAAAAAATCACAACGTGCCGGATTACCCATTTCTACAGACCAACGGATGCCACGTAATATTTGTTCTGACTCAATCTTACTTCACTTCTGGCATTACTGTAGGTTCATCGAGTGCTATATAATTTATCGAGTAATTATATTAAATTATTATTAAGTATACATTATATATGAATTAAATGACAGAATTAGTTTATCAATAGCGTAAAATTCAAACGCTTGTCCGTCATTTTATACGGGTTAAAAAGTACCGGTCCATCAGTCGCCTAAAAACACGTGGTATTTCTTTCTAAACACGCAGTTATCTTCCAATTTACAACTATCCGGCAGAGATTATTTTACAAAAACAATATCTGTTTATAGAAATTCATTTTTCTCACTTTTATGAATTAGTTTTCACCTTTTATTGTTTTTCTTTTAATTTTTTATTTTACAAACATATGCACAAATAAATACGTCTATCCATTCATGTGGACATGGGTAATCAGAAAGACAAAAAAAGACAGCTGATTATATGAATTTCAAATTGCAAACGTATCTATTTTTTCTGTATAGATTTGCCTATATTTTCATATAAGTTTGAAGCTGTAGACTTATATAAGTATTTATAGGAAAACAGACGATAACAGAAATAAAATGTAACTTTTTTGGCCCGAATGCAATTGCAAAAAAAAAAAAAAAAAAAAAAAAAATAGATTTTTCAGCATTAAAAATAACAAACAAGAAATATATATACACACACGCGCGCACATAAAAATGAACTCTTCGGATTAGGAATATCAGAGAAAGCTATGCTTTCAGCTACTTTAAATCGATTTTGATTTAGAAAAATACCTAAA
Source organism: Ascarosepion bandense (assembly GCA_037127315.1). Classification (NCBI taxonomy): domain Eukaryota; kingdom Metazoa; phylum Mollusca; class Cephalopoda; order Sepiida; family Sepiidae; genus Ascarosepion; species Ascarosepion bandense. Next base: position 1,945,520 of record JBBBDQ010000775.1, read on the forward strand.
ATAAAAAAAAATATTCGAGGTATGGATAAAAAGACGAAAGCTGAGAGGGAAAAAGTATTATCAAATAAATAACAATCCCCTCAACTTTTCTGCTAAAACTTTCTATTGTAAAGCCGAATACACAATGAATATGCTAAACACTTCAGTGTTTCCACTGTAATAAACTTCCAAGTATTTTATCTGTTCTTAGGTTTTGTCAATGATTATATTTCTATAAATCTTTTACTAATGCACACAAATCTAAATCAAATATTTTCTTTTGTTCTTTCTTTTCTCCATTTTCCATGGATTTAAAGATTATGCATGCACCGCATGTTCGCTCCTAACATGTTCTTCAGATATAAGTGCTTATCAGAGCTTGGTGTCTATCTACAAAGCCGTTGGCTGACATCCGATGGTTTTTTGTGCGCATGCTTTAGGCTTCTTATTGTGAACAGTTATTCAGAATACTGAATATCCGTCCCTTCAACGCGGATTAGGTGAGGCGGATTAAATATGGCCGAGTCACAAGTGATTCAGTAATGTTGGCGTCAATTTTTTCTTGTTCATCCTATAGTTGAAAGAACTTTACCAATTCTGTATACACAGTAGATAATCAATAACTTTATCTGCGTTTCTCTGCTTGTGAATGTCTGCGTCTTATTGACCCGAATAAGCCGGACGGTCATGACGGAGGTTTCATGAAAGATTTTATAGATTTTCATCAGAAATTATTTAATATTTTTTTACTCAGTATAGGATAACGTAACGTCACGAGTGTGTAGAGGGTCCTCAAGGAGAGTTAAACTCACTAGAATTTTAATAGCTTGTGAAAATATCTTGTTCGCAATTAGTATAAGAAAGAAAAAAAAACTGAATATAAAATAGGCTGTGTTAGGGGTAGTTTCGTTTAATACCGCCAGTTGCTACCAAAATAAAATACAAATGTCAAAACTCCATTCATGTTTTTCAAAAGTCTTCTCAGATTGAGACTATCGTATAGTTATATTCATGCCGCCTAACTTATTCAGAATTATCTGTACTGTCAGCTGTAGAAAAACATTTTCTCAGATCAATGAGAGCAGATGAAGCCTGTAGGTCATAGAGAGGATCATTCTTCGGTGCTGGTAGAATATGTGGCATACCTTTTGAATGTGGTCTACGAAATTCTGTCACTGTATAGTATGTTGTCTATCTTAAAAAGCCTATTATAAGAAATTATTATAACTGACTGGTAAGGTTAGAGGAAAGGTAAGGAAAAATAATTAACTTCCATAAATAGCAGAACACTTATACCTACAAATATATACTGAGGTAGGACATATTCAAACTGGGTAGATCACGTACTATACCAAAATCAAAGAGGTAGACCACATACTCTTCATACGCTCTTCTTCAAATACTATGGAATGCCATTCAGTCAGTTAAGTGCCATACGTGATACACGCTTAGGCGATCATGTCTCGACAGAGACATGACTGACTGGGCAGAAGATTATCCCGCAGTAGGTTACCATTGCTTTCTGCGGTAGACTGGTTGCCGACCAAGGCTACAGAACCCAGTATGTCCTGCTATTTGACCCATAACTGGAAGGAAGAGACGGATTAATACCTTTCCCAAGGGTATTTGAACGTAAGTGAATACAATGAATTCAACTGGAATTCGAACTCGGCTCCCCGGTTTCTCGTTCCAAGCCGATATCCACTGTACCACAACGAATAAAAAAAAGGAGCTGTACCAAATAACAGAAAACACAGAGTTTGTGGAATTTCACTAACAGTAACAAGTGAAATGTATATCACACGTAATTCGTAGGGAGAATCGAAATTTAATCTAATCTAAATCTAAACTTATTTATAAATGGAACTTTGTGTGTATGTGTGTGCGCATGTCCGTTACCTATAGACTCTGAAACGGCTGATAAATATTGAAAATCGATAATCGAAAAAATCAGGTTATAGAAGGAGTGGTCCGATTTTAATCAAATTTGATACTTATAGACAAAGACATAAGAAACGATATTCAGAAGTTTCAAGGTTGCAGTTGTTACAATAGTGCAGAAAATCGATTATATATATATATATATATATATATATATATATATATATATATATAGATATGAAAGGCAAGATGTGTATGTGTGTGTGTGTGTGTGTGTGTGTGTGTGTGTGTGTCTGTTTACCTGCCTTTATATCTGTATTTTTGTCAGCCCTTTAATCTTAGTTTTTGCTTCGGGCTTGGCTCTAAGTAGGTATAATTGTAGTTCTTAGTCTCAGTCATGATACCATTTACTCAGAGGACTTCTTTAGCCATCAAAATTCAGTTTACGACGAAAAAAACTTATTTGATATCGATACCAGGAAATCAAAATTTGACTTACATCCATTCATTTTTCTTTCAGTCTACGGTTTCGCTTTAACTGGAAACAACTATTGCTTTTTAGTCTTTCGTACCAACGTCCAAAGAATCTGAGCTCCAGGAATATGGATTAGTTTTAAAGCTTTCATTACATCCGAGCAACGCCGGGCTATACTGCTAGTCATGATATAATTAAGATGTTAGCGTTCTACAATACTTAAGACGAAAATTTAAGAAAAAGTTCCCATCAACAATGAAAAGTACGATAACATTTTGGTGGCTTGAAAATTTGATTATTTTTTTTCACTTTATGAAAATTTGTTTTAAGTTTTGAAATTTCAACCGAAAGTAGCCTTTGCTGGATTATCAACAAATGCCGAATATTCCCATACAAATAACGGCCAATATTACCATTTCCAGAAGAGAAAGTGCACTTATTGGTTTATTGCATAATAGACATTTGCTAAGCTTTATTTTTAGTTCAGCGCAAATACATACATTTAAAGCAACTGGTGAGGATTTAACCCGTTTGAATTGCTTGTATGACCAACTTTACATAATTTACATTGTTCGAACAGTTGTCCTCATCTTTATTGTCCTTTTTCTTACGATCTAAACCCCTCCTTTCTGTGTTGTAAGTTCTGTCTTGTCTGTCACTGTAACTATTGTTCTGTGTCTGTCAGTTTAGCATCGGACATTGTGTTGAATAATATCGCAGAACATTTTCTCTGCGTATCGTATCCTCCTCTGCGATACATCTTTTCAAAATGTTTTAGTCTGAGACATTTCCGCCTTCTTCAGGTGATTGGAAATTCGAACTGAACATTTTATTGATATCACTGGAGTATATTGTTCTCGTTCAATGAGCCATGCGACTTCCGCATGTCTTAGTTATCTCCCTTTTACTCAACTCACTAATTTATTTGTTCATCTCTGTTGTAGCCAGGTATTGAAATCACTACTTATCGGACAAGTCACTGGAAGTAACCAACGCTTGTATCCACTGGGTCATGTGTCCAGAGTTTTAAGTTTAATACCTGGCTACAGCAGTAGGGAACAAATAACTTAGAGAGCTGAGTTAAAGGGAGATAACTAAAACATGCGGAAGTAGCATGGCTCATTGAACGTGAACAATATACCTCAGTGATTAAAATAAATAGTTCGGTTTGAAATTTCAGTCATCTGAAGAAAGCCAGAGCATACAACGGTCGAAATGTCGTGAATATGACGATAAAGATGTGGACAATAGTCTGAACCATGTAAATACTACCTCATGTTAGAAATATAGAAAAACATTGAAGACCAACTTTGTTTTATAGTGTGGTGCGCAGAAGACTTACAGATTATCCTCTTTGAAACAAACAAATAAAATCCAACATTTTAGTAAGGTATAATAACATATAATTTAAGGCTATATCGTGTTGAATACACCGGTTCCCATCCGATCACCGAAGTTAAGCAACATCGAGCCTGGTCGAGTACTTAAATGGGTGACCATTTGGGAATACCAGGTGCTGTAAACGTAAGGACCAAGAATGCTTCACCGGTTCTCCAGGTTTGGGGGTTGGCTGCACGGCTGCCCCGTAAAAAACAGTTTGTTACAGAATCAGCAACAAAAAGTTGCTGCCCTATGCACCATTGGGTGTGATGGATAAATGATGATGATAATAACATATAATACATTTGTCTTAACATTCCCTATAGAAAACACATTTATAGCTCTTCAAAAATTCAAACGAACAGGTTGACATTTTACAACTTGATTTATTGTAGCATTTTTTCACCGATAGAATATATGCGTTTCAAGATGTTTTGGACAACTGATCACCAGATCTGATTTCAAGTCGAGGGAAAGTGATGTACCTCCTTGGTACATCACTTCCAATACATAATACAAGCATATTGGATTGAATATAACATTGTCATAATTTGGAAAACTGGCGTTACATTGATTAAACAAAAAAGAATATTTTAAAGTGATTATTTTATTGTAAATAAAATAAAATAAAAACACGTACGAAAACTTTAAAGGAAAACATCTGATCAGTAAGTCCTATTTTGATTGAACAAAGAAATTGAACGAAACTGATTGAACGTGATGTAGCTTATGACCACATCAACTGATTCCCGTATGATTACCCAAGTTAAGTCAAGTCGAGCTAGTAATATTGGAATATTACACTTATCTTTATTGTTGTTATCACAAAGTTACGGTTATTGTGCCGTTTAGGATTCCTCAAGGGGCACATTAATCCTGATAACCTCCATCGAATTCCGAACTGAACGATTTATTTAGTACTGCTCAGTTATTGCGCACCCTGTTTTCCACTAAGTACACTACAGGTTGGGGAAACTAAAATAAAACAGGAAAAGAAATTTAGATACCTGGAAAGTGTTCTGACAGTGGATGAAAAGTACGATACGAAGATCTGAAGTATCATTATCGTGGCCAAATACACATTTCAGACGCTAAACTGAGACAGAAAGATCTCATTGGAAACAGAGAAAAGAGTGCTGGACTGCAATGTGATATGTATCCTTCTATATAGCAGCGAATGGTGAACTATCTCTTCAAGAATGAAGGAGAGGCTCGAAGCAACAAAAACGCGTTTCTACAGAAGGATACTGAGCACACCATGGACCGAGCACAAGAATAACGACAAAGTATTGCAGAGGATGTGAACGAGAAGAAAATTTATACTTAGCATCGGGAAGAGACAGCTAAAGTTTCTGGGACACGTAATGAGGACGGAGTGTTTGGAGAACATAATACTCACAGGACGGATAGAGTGAAACAGAGACAGGAGAAATTAGCAGGAAACACATTTGATGGGCTTGAGCAAATAAATGGTGGAGCAATGTTTGACAGAGATAACAAGAGGAAAATATTGGCTAGATTTGAACTCGAAAACCATTACTTAAAATACTCTCTCCTAATACCAATGAACATAAATAACAGACATTTTTTATTAGTTACCGTTTATAGAAGTATAACCAGACAGATTATACACAACATCCATCTGACCGCTGACCGGCGATTCATCGTTTTAAATGTAGGTACTTAGTCGACCGTACTATGTACTGACCATTGTCCAAAATTTTAATCATTGTCGGCCTAGTGATCTGACCACTTGGCGCCCAGCCAGCGCTGAAAACGGAATGTTATCAACGATCCTCACCTTTTAAATAATAAGGACATGTATGTGTGTGTGTGGGGGGGTGTTCACTAAATCACCTCGATTTCTGGGTGGTCAGTTTTCATACCTGGTCCATTAGATTATTAACAATACATGAAAATACGATCATTGTTTCAAGCGAGGTAGGCTTTTAAGCATGACATGGTCTCTTAGTGAATGCTATTTCAGTTCTATAGCGACGATGATATAGCCTCGTTTTCGCACACATGAAGAGAGCTGGCGAGGTTGATGAAAAGAAATGGACAAGAAAATGGTAGAAAAGAAGAGAGAAACAAAAAAGCAAGAATAATCTATGAGCATATAATTTGTTTGTATTTAAACGAATTAAACTTACAAATCTTAATTAAGACGCTCCTTCCTTAGACCAGAAAGACTGGCCCCACAAAAGGGCGTTACCCCCGCCCGCCGAAAGAAAAAACAAAAAAAAAAACAAAAAAAAACGAAACAAAAAAACCCGAAATAACAAAAAAAATACACAAAAAACAAAAAAAAACCCCTAAAAAAAAAAAAAAAAAAAAAAAACTTGAACAATTCCAACAGCAGCAACAACGAAATAGCATGTAAACCTAGAAGTGATAAAAATATAATCAAGCTGCTAACATGGCAAAATGCCAAATACAAATATATATATTTATTATTATTAATCGTATCACCCCGAGCAAGGCGGTAACGCCACTGATGTGCAGGGGCCTACATAAGAGTAAAAAGATTAGATAGGAGGAGAGTGAAAAGAAAGACGAATCAGTTAGAAAGGAGCAAGAGAAGGATAGAAATACAAATGTGATGACAGTTGCAAAGGTGGAGAGAAAAGAAAGGATATACAGGGTGGTGAAGAAAGAACTAGAGTCAAGTGGTTAAGAGATGAGTATTGACACTGCGTTTAAATTCCTGGATGTGGTAGCCGTCAAGAAAGCAAAAATATATAAGCGAGTTCCACAGGCGGGAAGTGCGAGAGAAGAAGCAGTTGGAGTAAAACTATCGTCTGCATTTGGTTAATTTAAATATGAATGGATGAGACCCAGTTGCCAGTCTGGTTGCACGAGTAAACACCTGTTGCAGGGGCACCAGTGACTTAAGTTCGTTGGAGCAGAAGCCATGAAAGTATTTATAGAACAGAAAAAGAGAAGCCACATCCCGTCGGTGTAAAAGTGGATGAAGTGAGCCGTAATGTAATGTCGGTGCCTATCACATTACTGATTCTCCTATGGAGCTTGTCAAGAACACTGAGATGAATAGCAGGGACGCCTGTCCATATATGACAGCAGTACTCCATGCATGGACGAATGTTTGATTTGTCTATATGCAGGATAGATTCAGGCGGAAAAAACATCCTGGCCAGACACAGTGACCAAACCTTCCTATCAGTCGATTTAGCTGTTGACTCAATGTAATGATTTCACATGAGATGGGAAGAGAGGGTAAGGCTGAGGAGGTGCAGTTTATTGCTCTCAGAGAGACTCGCTTGGTCCATGCTTATGGGAGGAAGTAGAGGTTGTCTGTGATGATTGACAGACAGCAGCTTGGTCTTAGACGCATTGAAATTAACAAGGAATTTCTTGTCCCAATCTACCACAGAATGTAGATCCCTCTCAAGATCAGCAGCGAGGTTATGTTTGACCGCCACGCCAAATTTTTTCTGATGCGGGAGTAAATTGTGGTGTCATCTGCGTAGATGTCTACTTGGCACTTATATATATATATATATATATATATGGAAAGATACTACCACCAAAACTAGAAAGAGCTATAACAGTGGGCTCGAGAAATATAATTTTCAGAAAGAAACTGTTTTAACAAAGATTCTTTTAAAACGAAAGGTTCTGTCAATAGCCATCGAATTGTTCCGTTTAGTGTGGTCATTGTCTCCAGTCTCATGGACTCCAACCCCACTTCACGTTGAAACAGCAATTCTCATATGATGTTTGAAGTGAAGCAACGTCAAGCTTGGTCAGTTTCGATATGAATGACCACTAGGAAATACCAGGTTCTGTTAGCTTGGCTGTGTATGTGTTTTAATGAATAACTGCTCGGAATTGAAAATCGGCGAGCCAAGTTCTAATTCTAGTCAGATTCATTATATTCACTTACATTAAAATACTCCTGGGAAAGTTATGAATCTACGTCCTCTCTCCCCATCTATGGGTTAATTAGTAATACTTGTATCAGTAAATAATTATTAACGCCCTCCTCCAAAAAAAAAAAATGAAACTTTTTACATTTTAAACATATATTTTGTCATTAAATAATCTACAAAAGGCAGATAAACCTTAAAAAGACAAAAAACAAAAAGACAAAAAACAAAAAGACAAAAAACAAAAAACAAAAAGACAAAAAACAAAAAGACAAAAAACAAAAAGACAAAAAACAAAAAGACAAAAAGACAAAAAACAAAAAGACAAAAAGACAAAAAACAAAAAGACAAAAAGACAAAAAACAAAAAAACAAATCAAGAAAACCAAATGTCACTTCATAAGTTGTATCAACGAAAGACGCTTTCTTTTTCTTATTGCTTTTATTAGAGGAGAGGGACATAAGTGGTGACTTGAAAGCGACGTATGCTGACTCGATGACTTAGTGTCTCTCTACGTTCGGTCTTTGTCTATCAAGCCAGGGTGTGGGAAGCGTATCGATGCTTCGAAATTCCATCCGGAAGTAAACAACAGCAGAGGATTTACGTACTCAAGTATTTGCGAAAAGCGTTTTATGTATCGACGTCTGTCACTTGAAAACCTGAACTGAATCTTTTGTCGGCAAATCCCTATCAGATTAACATATGGATATAGACCACCAATAGCTAATTGGACAATAATAGACAGCACGAGTTAAAGAAATTTCTTTGACTGGTGGATTATTTGGTTCTCCTTTTTCCTGAAGTCCTCTGTTAGATTCCTTGTTCCTCTTTTTTCCCGGTCATTCTAGCTATTTAGTTGACTTTCCATCCCCGCCTCTATCACCACTACTGGGCAAAAATATAAAAATAATTTTTTTTACCTTACTGGTATTAAAGCATGTGTGTTTGGGATGGAAACAACTGTTTTAAATCTTCTTAAAAGTCATGATTATTCTTGCTTTCCTGACGGCTACAACCTCCAGGAATTTAAATGCATGGTCAATACTCATCTTTTAACTACTTGACCTTAGTTCTTTCCACACCGCCCTGTATATCCTTTCCTTTCTTTTCACCTTTGCAACTGTCATCACACTTGTATTCCCATTCTTCTCTTGCTCCTTTCTAACTGGTTCGTCCTTCTCCTCAATCTCCTAATATTTTTCTCTTTGTATCCTCCTGCACATCAGTGGCATTACCGCCTTGCCCGGGGTGATATGATTTAAAAAAAAAGTTATTTATTACCTTCGCAAAACGGAAGCAGGAGAATTTTATTTTCTAGCTCATATTTTGTCGGAATTTGATCGCGGTGAAAGAGGAAAGAAAAGAAAGTGGAATGGTTTTGGCGACGCACTGGCTGTAACAAATCCGATGTTATGGAAACTTTTATTTTCAGGACTTTTTTGTCTTTTACTTAAAAAAAAAATGGCCATTTGTTTATCTTGCAAGAAAAAAACAACGCCCTGTTTAGTCCAAATTCAGTCCTTTGTTGTTGAAATTGGAGTAACCACTCCAGGCCGCAAGTATATGATGGCCATGCACTACCCAGACTACATGCTCCGTCTTCTCAGCCGCATCGACAAGTTCCAAAAGAATGCAGGTCATTATATTTTGGAACGGCTTGTCTGAAAGAATTAACGGAAATTTGTTAATGTTGACAGCCAACCGCCTTCGGGGTTTCGGCCTTTTCATAACCTTTTCTGTGTTTAGATGTGATCACGAGGCAGCGAAGTTTTAAAATCAAAGTCAACCTTCCCCGAGATGAACTGACTCCCTGGGCTCTCGAGCTCCATATTCCCGAAGCAATTGTTTATTAGGCACCAGTTTTCCACCTTCGTCCATTCTTCTACTTGGAGCAGATTTAAATGTCAGATGCTATTTTAAGAAAGTACTGATATTTTGATTCAAGTGAATTAATTGATAGATCTCTGATTGTAACGTTTTTAGTTGCATATATGCTATTGTTAATGTTAGTTCTCTTGGACTGTTTCAATAAAAAATTCTTGTTGTAGATTGGGTAGCACGAGTTACCTGCGAACTTACTTACATCAGAATGATAATGCAAAAAAAAAAAATTCTTGTTACTTGAACTTTCATACCTGTCTTAAGCTATATGCCACAGCCAGGGGAGATAATCTCAGAGCGTGGGAAGATGAAGTGAGATGCTTTTGTAGGAAATTAATCAATTTTACTGATGATGATGAAGAAAGTAAAAATCAGAAATATTTTTCTTAGTCATTCAGTCAGTCAGTTAAGTGCCATACGTGATAGACGCTTAAGCGGTCATGTCTCAAATGAGGCATGACTGACTGGACAGAAGATTATTCCGCAGTAGTTTGCCATTATTTTTGCAGTAAACTAGTTGCCAGCCAAGGATATAGAACCCAATCTGTCCTGTTATTTAAACCATAACCGGAGGGAAGAGACAGATTAATACCTTATCCAAAGGGATTTGCGCATAAGTGAATGCAAGGAATTCAACTGGAATTTAATTTCTTGTTCCAAGCCGATATCCACTGCGCCACAATGCACAACCTTAGTCACTACTGTCTTAAAAATGATAAATTGTATTTTAGTGGCAGTCAGGAAAGACAATTTAGAAAAAAAAGATTATTCAAAATACTACCAGAGAAGCAGACTGAAGTTATTTACCCGACAATAGGTAAACGTCTATAATATATGCACTTTAATGTTTCTCTTGTGGCATTACAAGCTACAGTGCATCGAAATTAAAAAATAAAACGAAAACGTTATTTTTTAAGTGAAGTTAAAAATTGAGATAATTTTAAAAGAAATTTACAACCTTGATATTAACCTTTTCGGTTATTTCTTAGTATTTTTCTTTTGTTTCTCTGAAGATAAAAAAATGAAAAAAATGGAGATAGATTTAATTATGGTGCCTTGCTCAGGCACATATTTCGTTAAAACGGTTGGTTTGCATAGCACTTTTAGTGCTAAATTCGCTTGCTCCATATTTTATATCTAAGACAATTCGGCAATTTTAAACATTCTAATAATTTTATCGTTCTTTTATTCCATTTCTATATTTAGCGTATTTTTTCAAATAAGAATCACCGAAGTGAAGAAACATTTTTTCGATATTGCCTCATGGTTGATAACCGGGCATAAAACGCTCACAATGAATTCTACTTGATTACACCATCATCTATCGCCTGGGTTACACTCCTCTTCGGTCTTTTTAAACAGGGTCACAGGTATATATCTTTTTTTTAGGAATAGGTTTCTGGTTTCTTCTAAATTCTTCTCATTCTCTTTCACTCTCAGTAGTCACTTGCGCCTTAGTTGGATTATTTACTTGCATATGGGGGGTGAATTAAATAAAAAAAATAAATAAAATAAAACTATAAAGTAATAACTACTCTGTTAAACAGGCTGGTTGTTACTGATTAGTGACATATCGACCTCTAATGGTTATTTAATGCTGAAATATAAATATTTTGTGCGCAATTTTATATTTTTACTAGCAGTATAGCCCGACATTGATTGGGTGTAATGAAAGCTTTAAAACTAATCAATGGTCTTGGAGCTCAGACGAAAGATTAAAAAGCAATAATTGTTTCCAGTTAAAGCGAAACCGTAGACTGAAAGAAAAATGAATGGATGTAAGTCAAATGTTCATTTCCTGGTATCGATATCAAATAAAATTTTTCGTGGTAAACTGAGTTTTGAAGGTAAAATAAGTTCTCTGAGTAAATGGCATCATGGCTGAGACTAAGAACTACAATTATACCTACTTAAAGCCAAACCCGAAGCAAAAACTAAAATAAAAAGGTTAAAAAAATACAGACATACAGGAAGATAAACACACACACACACACACACACACACACACACACACACACACACATATCTTGCCTTTTATATGTATAAATATATATTATCAATTTTCTGAACGATTGTAAGAACTGCAACCTTGAAACTTCTGAATATCACTTCTTATGCTTTTTTCTTTGAGCGTATCAAATTTGATTAAAATCGGACCACTCCTTTTATAACCCGATTTTTTCGATTATCGATATTTATCGGTTGTACCTCGACACAAAACCTAGCTAAGAACACTCGCAGACGCTTATCGTACAACTGTGTAAATTTTCAAGTAAAACGATTCAGCCGTTTCGGAGTCTATAGGTAACGGACACATACAGACAAAGTTCCATTTATAAATAAGTTTAGATTATTATTTTCTTTTTTTTTTATTAATATTAGTTTTAGTGATACAAGTCTTATATCCCTGGAGTGGCGAGAGGTAGATTAAAACCTTTCGCAGAGGTAAGTGAATCTAACGAACCCAACGATTTTAAACTCCGAGATATTATCCATGGCACCAGTCGTACCTCAAAGCTTAGAGAATCTGGATTTCCTCAGAGGTCACCAATCTAGGTATGACTAGGCTTGACATTGCTGAACATCTCTTATAGTGTGTTTTAACGTGATGTGGCCGGAAGCCCATTCTGTAAAACCGAATATCACTCGACGACTTAAGTTGAGCCCAATTTCGCGATGACACCACTGACGAACTCTTATTCTGAGCCGGTCAATAAGACAAAAACCACGCAACATTTAAGAAACGGACGAATTGTTAGAGCCAGACATTTTAAGTAGAAGCAGTACTAATTCAAGAAATTGGTTTTAATTTTCATTAAATGTTTCAAGATATTTGGAAGCTGGGTATATTTCCGGTTATTCATATGATATGATAGAGAACAAATAAGAAAAGTTAATCAATTTAACATGTTTTACTTTTATTAATGTTTCATCAAAGAATGTGTGATGAAGAAAACATTGGAAGAAATGCTTTCCTGTTGTTTGATATTCATTGGTTAAACATGCTTCACGTGCATTAAATTCTGTCAACAAACGTTTATGTAATGTGCGGTGTTCCTAATTCAAAGAGAAACGAAGTTTCAAGAAATTAACAGAATCCAAGCATACATGAAAAATCCGTAAATATTGCTTTATGTATGTATGTGTGTATGTTAGACTACAAAAAATCTAGTTTGTCTATGTGGGATCCAGATGATAATATCTGTGTGTGTGTGTGTGTGTGTGTGTATATATATATATATATATATATATATCGCAGCCTTTACATTTGTGTTTTTTCGCATGTTGAATTGAGAATGTTCTTTTACATATATATCGTTTCTTTTACATTATCATACGCTAGATTCTTTAGGAATGAATTCAGTACTGGGTAAGAAAGGGCTCATAAATTTTAATGCTCTCAAAACAAAGCTGCTATCAATTAACCATAATAGACAATCGATCCTACCTCCCATTACCATGAAACAGGCTTACCTCCCTGAGAGTAAAACACTACGTCTCCTTGGCCTCACACTCTCAGTGGACCTCAAGTGGAATGACTATATCGAATCCATTGCTAAATCTGCTGCTATGAAAGTCGGTTCTCTGTGCAGGGCCCGAAAGTTTTTCCTGCCTGAATCCATCCTGCCATCTGCCTGAATCCATCCTACCATCTGCCCGTGTATTGAATACTGCTGCCACATCTGGTCGGGTGCCCCTGCTATTCTCCTCGGGTTTTTTGACAAAATACAAGGGAGAATCTGTAATGGGATTCATACAGACTTGGCAGCCCGGCTGCAGTCACACGCACCGGCGTGATGTGGCTTCCCTGTGCCTCTTCTATAAATACTTTCACAGCTTCTGCTCCGATGAACTTAGATCACTGCTGCCTCCTAGGTATGAATTTGCACGAGATACTAGATTAGCAACAAGGTCCCACCCTTTTACAGTGAAACATAAAATGTAACCGCAATTTCTATTCTAACAGCTTCTCTTCTCGCACTTCCCGCCTGTGAAATTCCCTTCCATATACTTGCTTCTCCGAGAGTTACAATCTCCAGAAATTTAAATGCAAGGTCAATAGGCACCTCTTATCACACTAACTTGCATCCATTCTCTTAAACACTCTTCCCATCTACCCAACCCCCATACTCGGTATCCTCATCCGTCTATCACCCTGCTTCCGACATTTCCTATAACTAACCACTCTTTCTCATCACTTTCCCCTATATAACCCCATGCGCAATAGTGGCAGTGGAATGCCTTGCTTGGGGTGAAATGATTAAAAAAAAGTTGGCGACGTCATATGTTTTTGATGTGTTTATAGTTGGTAATACTGTCAAGGAAAGGTTCACGTTGTACTTCTTAAAGAATTGTGTTCTTTTTCTAATTAGGGTGACATTAATAAAATCAAATTTACTCTGCTGATACTTTTAGTATCAGGAGAATAAATCTTTAACGGCATTGTTGCACAAACTAACAAAAACACGATACTAAATTTTCCATAGGTAAAACTATTATTTATTCATCTCTTGACTTTATTAGCATTACTTTTAAGGTGTATTGCTTTTCTTCAAACATCTATCTTCTAAAAAGTAATCAGTGTATAGACTAATAGAATATGTAAAATATTTATTCGATTCTGGATTCCGTCAATTTATATCAGTACTTTCGCCGAACGCGGATATTCTAATCAGGATGGCCGAGAATTTACTACCTCTCTTCTCGGAGGGGTGCTTTATCTAAGAAAAATTAAGGCAGACACGTTATTTCATGGTAAATCGGAAGTTTAGGCCTGTTTCAGGCGAACCATCATCAGCTTCCGTCTTTATTACACAAAGGATTGTACACCTTTGTACAATAAAGACGGAAGCTGATGATGGTTTGCCTAAAATAGGCCTAAACTTCCGATTTACTATGAAATAACGTGTCTGCCTTAATTTTTCTTATATTTGCTCTATATGTATTTATATACATATATATTTAGAGCTCTCTTAGAAAGTTATCCTACCACTGTATGTACGGAATACTCCTTTGAATTCTTTTATACTCACACTGCATGCTGATACATATAAACAATTTGGCCCTCAGAAACAAGAGGAACTTGATACGTAAAGCCACAAATTTATTCGCTTGAAGAGAGTCAATCTTAGACTCGAAACACGTGTGGCGTCACAAATACCATTAACGACACTTAAACTATCATAACATGTATAACAACTACAACAATAAGAACACACTTTAAACAAAACGTTCACGGCCTCTCACTTTATTCTTTAACCAATTTCTCTCGTTGGAACAGCCATATTTCTTTTTCTAATATATATATATATATATATATATATATATATATATATATATACACGAAAAATCTATAAGTGAGCCACAATCTACCGCGGTTTCACCCTACGGATCGTCAGGGAAAGAGCCTTTTCCCCTGACGATCCGTAGGGTGAAACCGTGGTAAGTTGTGGCTCACTTATAGATTTTTCGTGTTCTTGCTCTACTTCCGTACTTTCGTATCGAGCACTTTTTCTGGTTTTGGGTTCCGTCTTGGGTTTTTTTCTTTCCTGCGGATGCTTGACAGTTTGTTCTTGTTCCATTGGTTTCTTTTTTTTCATCCCCAATATCCGATGACATATTTCTCGCCGGATTTTGACGGATTTAGGTTCTGTTTGTTGACATATTTTCGAATATTTATGTTTATTTTGATTAGTGTAAACTTACGAATTCTAGTTTATTTGTATTATATATATATATATATATATATATATATATATATATATAGCCATAGCAGATACTCCTGTTTTGCTATATCCCAGCTCATCAGAACGGTTAAACATTCGATTGCTTCTCTTTCTCACCAGGGTGAGTCACGGGAAACAGATGTTTTTGGAATGCTCCTTACTCTCGTTGAGTAGAGTAATGAGGGGTGGTGGTGAGGAAAGTAGTATTTAAAGCCGTTTAAGATGCCATTTAGTTGGTTGTTATTTGTTTTTCTTTATCGTTAGTTTCTTTCTGCGTTTGTTATTTTGTTATTCATAATTTGTTTTTCTTTTCAGTTAGTAGTCATCATGCCACCGTGGAGTAGACACAACGTGTGTTTGTCTATGACGCTTGCGTGAAAAATGTTGAATCAGTGATAAAAACCCAACGTCTCTTCAGGCGAAGATTCAACATCAGTCGTCAACTGCATTCCCTGATCATGTGATTTCACGCTTTGGAGATCTCCCGTGGCCTTCACGCTCACCCGACCTTTCCATGCGCGATTTATATCTGTGGGGATTTTTTAAATAACGCGTCTATGAGGGAAAACCCTACACACTTAGAGAATTGAAGACTGCAATACGTGAAAATATCTTAGAAATCGGTGAAGAAACTTTGGTAAGAGTGGAGACTAACTTTAGAGAGTGGATTCAAATTTGTGCTCTTGAAAATGGCCATCATTTGTCAGACATCATTTTTCACTCATAAACCTTCCATAATGGCATTGTTTAGTAAGTGTTTTTATGTACATTATAAATTTTGTGTTGAAATATTCGGAGAGTTTTGCTTTTCTTAAACATCCGTTTCCCGTGAGTCACTATATATATATATATATATATATATATATATATATTTCATCATATCACCCCGGGCAAGGCGGTATGGCCACTGGTGTGCAGGGGGCTACGTAAGAGTGAAAAGATTGGAAAAGTGATATATGAAAAGATTAGTTTGAACATTATTTTTTATCGATACTCGTATCTAAGTACATATTCTGTTTTTAATTAAACAGTATTATATATTTATATCTATCAACCTGATTATATACGGTAAATTTTTATTACGAAAATGTGTCATTCGGCAGGATTCGAACCTGCGACCTCTATCCACATAGGGGAAGCTACCATATGATCAGGCACGTCTTAGACCTCTCGACCATGAGTGATCTTCAGTCTAAACGAGGTTTTAATCAAGCCTATATATCAGTTTTCAATTTATCGCAATAACCATATCTACTCTGAAATCTACCGTAATGTCAACAAATGTAAACATGTTACGGAAATTAACGAAACTTGGTTATAAACAACCGACAATTTGAAATGATTTGTTTGAACATTATTTTTGTTTGAACATTATTTTTTATCGATACTCGTATTCAAGTAGATATTCTGTTTTTAATTAAACAGTATTATATATTTATATCTATCAACCTGATTATATACGATAAATCTTTTATAAATTGTTTATAACCAAGTTTCGTTAATCATCGTTAATTTCCGTAACATATTTACATTTGTTGACATTACGATACATTTCAGAGCAGATATGGTTATTGCGATACACCGAAAATTGTGATATATAGGCTTGATTAAAACCTCGTTTAGACTTAAGGTCATTCGTGGTCGAGAGGTTTAAGACGTGCCATATCATATGGTAGCTTCCCCTATGTGGATAGGGGTCGCTGGTTCGAATCCTGCCAAATGACACATATTTTCGTAATAAAAATTTATCGTAAATAATCAGGCCGATAGATATAAATATATAATACTGTTTAATTAAAAACAGAATATCTAAAATACGAGTATCGATAAAAAATAATGTTCAAAGAAGCCATTTCAAGTTGTCGGTTGTTTATATCCAAGTTTCTTTAATTTCCGTTATATATATATATATATATATATATATACATACATACACACACCTATCACCTAGTTTGTCCTATGTATGCCCATACTAAAAGCGGCTTGGACAACCATATATTCACATTCCAGTGTTAGCCACTGACTTCCTATCTACGTGGCACGAATCTGAACCTGGTGGCCAGAAATATATCTTTCAAGTCAATCCGCTGATGTCGCCGGCCACTGTGATGGTGTCGTATGAGTTGAAAGTCAATTTCCGGGGTGAAACTAGTACATATTGGGCGCCATCACAAATCAACCTCTTTCAGAAGAAAGTTTCTTTATTGATATTAATTTCAATTCAGACTATTCGATATTTCCCGTCATGAATGGCATACAACACATTGACAATATTCACACGAAGGAATTTTGTATAAAACTTCTGCTTAAGTAACTGGACATATTGAGTTATCTTGCTATCGATGGCAACCGATATGATACAAGAAACTCGGAACCGAATAGATGTTCTGACGTCCATTGTTGGATGGTGACAATAAGTCCCAAGCTTTTCATATTATGCTTTTCACGACAAGAAACTCTTACGGCTCTGATTAACATGTCAACCGAACGCTTCGCTTTTATTTTTGACCTGAACACGAACGTACAACGCCAGTGCAATAAACTAGTTAATTTTTGTTTCAGCCAAAGTTTATTTTTTTATTTATTATCCATGTCTAACTTTGAATAATTTCGGTTACAGGAATTATCTCAAACACACACACACACATTATATATATATATATATATATATATATATATATATATATATAATGTTAACGCAGAGGAAAATCAAAAATATCTATTTGATATAAAATATTGAAGAGATATGTCCATATAGGGAGCTCAATGAATATTATCCAGAGTAATATGATATACATAAAGAAAAAAATCAATACATCTACTAAAGTGGTTATAAATTATTATTTATTTTCACGGGTAAGTTTTAGTACCCATCTCTTTAGGCCGCAAATTACGAATAGTTTAACTTTATCATAAATTAAAAAAACAAATGATAAAGAGGTGAGAAGTAGACTATTCATCGATGAAGAGTAGCGATTGGCTAGAGGAGTCACCACAAAGTCAACATACATACCCCTCCCACCACATGTATGTGTGTATATATATATATATATATATATATATCTATATATATCTCAGACAATGGAAATTATGAAAAATGTTTGTACTCCCGCTAAACAGAAAAAGTAAATAAAAATTAATTAAATCTTCCTTGTCTGCCATATTTAACGAAAATGCTACCTAGATAGATAATTTTCTAAGCGCCGCTTAGATGTGACACAAGGCTGAATCTATGGGACACCTCGTGGGGATCGACTCACTATTCGGGCTATGATGCTAGTCATTAATAATGAAAAATGTAATCGTAGAGATAAAAGTAAATGTCTATTCAGTGTTTGTAAAATCGAAGCAGTTATTTATAAAGCAGAACTACAAGATATAAATGGACAGGGCAAAGTATGCGTAGGGTGAACTAAAAGCAATTAAAAAAAACGATGTTATAGTCATAAATCATAATTCAAGCAAGAATACCTTAGGAATAGTACTAAACTAGCCGATCATATGCATTAATTAAAAGAAAGAAAAAAAAAACTAATGTAAAGTGGAGTATATTAAAATTTCTGCTGATTGTACCAAGAAGAGATCTTGGCTATAGCATCATTTCCAGAACGAGAAAGGTTACTAAATGAAAAATCTGAAATAGTGTCCGGTTGGGCGATCGTGTCTCGAAAGAGATATGACTGACTGGGCGGAAGATTATCGCGCAGTAGGTTGCCATTGCTTTCTGCGGTAGATTGGTTTCCAGCCAAGACTATAGAATGCAATCTGTTTTATTATTTAACCCATAAATGAAAGGAAAAGATGGATTAATACCTTTCCCAAGGGTATTTGTGCATAAGTGAATTCAAAGAATTCAACTGCAATTCGAACTCGGCTCCCCGATTTCTCGTTCCGAGTCGATATCCACTGCATCACAAGCACACATTGAAAATATTTTACATTCGTACAAACCCCGATAAAATGATTTACGGTAATATTTCACTAGTCTCGACTCACTTCCGCTCTTATTTTAAACTTCCTGATGTGCGTTCAAAATAAAGAATTAAGGAATCTGTTGGTATATAACACTTGACGATACCAAAATTTTGAAACCATGTTGGCATAATCAGCTGGTCTTCCTTATATATATATATATATATATATATATATATATAGAGATATCTGAAGACGGTCCATGGTAACTATGCGACTAATTGCGGACATCTATAGACCTAAATTACTACTAAATGACAATTATTAAAAACGTTTTTTTAGCAAAAATCTTGTTAG